>JBBPFP010266807.1:0-17416 GCA_037974795.1 Kaempferia galanga | reverse complement strand
GAGGTAAATCACGAGTGGCTACTAGCCAGTAGTGCAAATGATTAAGACACGGAGAAAGCATACTTGGGCGCACCGAGTTTCGACCTCTTAATCTCATATAACAATCTCCCATAATTAGTTTGCTATACAGTAGTGGCAAAAGGCAACTTCGCTCGCCCCGAGCACGACCTTTGCTATACATGAATAATGAAAAGGGTGACGGTGTGGCTAAATTGTTGTTTCTCGCCGAGTTAGTTGAGGGGTTCTTCGAGTGTTTTTCTTGAGAGTTGATGTGTCTCGATGTGCTTGTACATACTTTTCGATCGAAAAAAATGACAATAATATTCTCTGCTCGACTAACTTGTGTAGATTTGTATCCTCAAGAAAGACAAACTAGCGCAGAATAAACTCAAAAGTGTGAGGTAAAACTTGAGGAACTCTTTACGAGCACATACTGAAATTCTCGGGGACATGTTTTAAAAAGAGAGATCATTATTATGATCGAAAAAGTTTAAACAGAAATCCAATAAATATTACTAAATTAGCATCAATATCAAAGTACAGTTCTAAAAATTCAATTTTCATTAACCTTTATGATCTTGTACACATAAGGAGGTTGGACACCCAGTACAAGTTAGTGAATCAACCTAATTAGAAAGGGAAACCAACCTCTAGGTTCAGCATGGTGAAAAAAGAAAAAAAAAATCAATCTATATACTTAGCAAGAGAAGACTTGAGGACCTGAAGTATGATGAGACAGATTGGAATCTAAATGTTGGCACATACACTGCCATGGATCGAGACCGAACCTACCACGAGGGTGCTTAGGTGATTGGGTTGGTCTGCGATCTCGAAAGAATCATGAATTTCCCACTGTGAAGGGAGTGATATTTTGCTCACCCAAACAATGGACGCAAATGCTCAAACTAAACGGTGCATAAAATGACTCAATATAGACGGCCTCGACAGTTTGAAGCCTCACAATGACAAGGACGTCCCTCTCCGGGTAGTAGCTTGGAACGATAGTCATACGATAATTCTTCCCCAACGACAATCTGACAAAGGATAGAAAAATAAGAATAGTTGTATACAAAAAGATAAATAGGACGGGAGAAAGATGCCATACATCTCGACTTGCATATAGACCGATATGAGCAAGCTGGATGTCCATGCTCTCCACAAAAACTAAATGATCAACTAGATTGGGTGAACAGCTGTAGCCAATTGGAAGATGATAAAATAAAGTGTCAGAAGCATTAAACGGCTAAAGAGAAGAAATACTGACTGGAATATATGCCTCTTCATAAGTTGCAAAAATAAGGGTCGCAAAGCATGAGTATTTTACCTGTGATTGATGAATCGTGCGACATTCCCATGTTTAGTTGCATCAATGACACATGGCACTGTCCCACCAATCCATTGTCGGGTGCCATCAACATGGGCACTGATGTCATAAATATAGCTACAGCCATCAGAGTCATATCTGAAAATAATGGAGAATCAGCATAGAGGATATAACAAGTAACATACGAGTATGAGAATCAGCATAGATGCATTAGAATTTAGAAGCATAACAAATCTCTACCTCTTTGTGTTCGTCTCCTCAACATTCAAGACCTCTCCAATGTACTCGCAAATGAAAGTGCCACGTGAAATAGTCTCCCCAGCCCTGACAGCCCAACCCTGTAAGAACAGACAGACTTAGTCAAGGATTAACAACTTTTGAGGACTTGCAAACGTTTACCTTCTTTTCTGTTCTGAATATTTCTAGCTTAATTTGAACTCCATTCTGCAATACTCTGTTGGGACATGTTGCATCACACTTGCAGAAGGAATTGCATTCTTGGACTAGGAGATCTTTCTGCAAAAATTGCCACAAGATGTCTTACAACGGACAATATACTTCACAAAAAAATTTGAAATTTCATTTGATCAATGATAAAATTTCTACACAAGCACTAAAGCAACATCAATGTAAAAGATTAAGATGATTTATCACACCTATTCAAAGGAAATCATCATTAATAGGAAAGAATGGATTAGTAAAAAAATTCATCGGGTTCCCTTCAAAGTAATAAAATTTTAGAATAATATGGCACGATCATATAGTATCCAAGAACAATTAAGGATAACTCTAATTGGCGATAAAAATGTCATATATATATATATAAAAGCATGTTCAAAGATAACAAAAAGATTATATAATTAGATGAGTTGAAATAATTATAATTGAAGGTGTAAGAAATAGAGGTTAAACAATATTCTATTAATGTAATTCAAATTGATTTAAGAAATCCGGATATTCCTATCAATATAGCCTTTTTTTTTTATTTTTTTAGTTGGCACTAAATATCCAGTTTACGCCGACTAATCTAGGTGACCGTCTCGGCCCCACGAAAGATACCCACCAGTACCAGTAAATTGGGAAGACCTCACAGCAGCGGCTCATCAACCCAGTATTCTTAGGTCAACCGCCCATATGATACAGTCATCACAAGAATTTGCCAACCCAGATGCAATCATATTCCTAGGTTTTTGTTTGTTTTAGCTGATCACTAGTATTTTGTGGAATTTTCATGGCCTAACTAAATAAGTCCTTTGTTGAAGCTCCATTCAAATTGCATGAAAATGTGAACTAGAATGGATTAAAATTGCATCTATCCTCTAATCAATTACGAATCGATGCACAAGCATACTGTCTTCCAGATATTTCTAAATCAATAAGGTCAGAATATTGCCTTTCTCATTGAAAAACTAAAAGAGGCCTTACAATATACATGAATTTGGTGGTTACCCAAGTCTTGCTCTGGTCAATATTTGATGCTAAAAATGTTTCAAATTGCACTAAGCCCACTAATCTATATAATAACTCCAATCTGAAAGAAAGTTACGCCCAGACACAATAAATGGGTTCTCATTGAAAAAATGTAGCCACTTTTAATCTTATAGAGTAGCACTTTTGGTGCAATCGATGACTATTGAAATTGTTGTCTTTGAATGAAATCAAGTTGATTAAACTGAACATGATTTGTTTAAATCAATACAACTTCATTGGAAGAATTATGACTATTGGAAGGGTCAAGGAGCCGACAATTTATCATTCAAGACGATTTTTGTCTCAGCAAATTCATCTTTGCAATCCAAATGATTTGCTAAAGAGTGTTTATTGCCTGCGAAATGCATGCCAATGATCCGTAAGTTGATATAAAGACATTATGGTTTACGCATGATAGAATTTTTTTGACCAAACTTACATGCATGGTTTGATTGTCAAACTTGTAAATTAGAATAATGTGCCCCTTCACAGCTTTGCCAATGCCCCACATTCCACTGGAAGACTTAAAAAGTTTTAATTTTTTTATTAGCTTTAACATGAGCCATGACAGTTATGATTGTTGATTAAGCAATTGAATATATTTAATAAAATCATACGTTTCATTCATTGAACCAAAATGTATAGTAACATATAACCAAATATTTCTATCAGAGTTAGGCTATATATTCATCCAAGTCTAGTGTCTAAGAGATATTGCATTATCATAAACCAGTTTATGGTCTAATTTATTTATTCTATTTTAATGTTAAACTTTATTGTTTTTGTTTACTATTTCTAGTAAACTTGTCTTTTTGACCTGGATATAAGATGATATTATTCAAGGTCTGAAAGAGTTTCCCTTCTCACTGTTTTCAATCATCCAAGAAAGAGTACAAAATTTTATATTTTGAAGATTATCCTCTCTACTAAGATTGCCGATTGAAGCACACAATCCCATGATACTAAAAGATGAGCCCCACAATATATCCTAATGTCGAGTCACTAAGGTTGGTTCAGTTCGCACAACACATTCTAATGTAGATCAATTTGATAAATGAAACTCAAGCAACTAGATAAATAAATTACCTCCAAGACTATCCGGCCTTTCTTATCATAAGCAAATCTACAATGCATTGAGTTTCCAGTGGCATCTTTAGCATTCATATGATCAGCGTCAAATAAGTATATATGACTGCAACTTTCAGGATAGCACATTGAGTCTGGGCAGTTGCAACCCAGTTGTAAATCCTGCACAAATATACTTGGAAGCCAATCATTCACTATAATGTCAGCATTACTTAGATTAAGAAATTATTCCTATAGAAAGAAGGTATAGTTTTTACCGCAACTAGCATTTCAATCAAAATGTATGAACTCAGGAAGTACCTTTGCCTCCAGAGAAAAAGATGATCCTATCAACTGTTTAGTTATATATTTAAATTCTTTCCAAGGCATATGAAGTCCAGGTTCTTGATTATAGGTCACTTCGTGAGATGCTACAAGGAAAGAATCCTTCAAATACTCATCAACAACACAAGTAATGGGAACTGCTTCTTTGCCAAAACTCACATCTTCAC
The DNA here is from genome assembly GCA_037974795.1 of Kaempferia galanga. NCBI lineage: Eukaryota > Viridiplantae > Streptophyta > Magnoliopsida > Zingiberales > Zingiberaceae > Kaempferia > Kaempferia galanga. Next base: position 13,045 of record JBBPFP010266807.1, on the reverse strand, counting down.
ACAAAATAATGCCTTTCTGCACAGATTCAAAGTTAAAATGTTCTGGGTTGAGTATATAGTGACTTTCATCCATTTCCCAATTTGCATTGCTGCAAGAATCTTCCATGTATGCAGGAGTTTGTGCAAGTATGGGTCTGGAAGCAAGTAGAGGAGCTAAAGAATCTGTCTTTTGTAAAGGCTTGCATCCTTTAGGGCAGATGAATCCATCTAGATGCCAACCTACTTGGATATTCTGCTCACTGCAAAGCTTTAACGCCTTCAAGTAAACATTCCCCGGCTGGAACCCATACTTAACCTCCAATGCATAATGAAAATTAGTTCTGCAACACGCAGAACTTGCAACAGAAAGTAGCTCAGGGCTACTTGGCCGAGGCTTTGTTTTCTGGATCTTAGATATAAAGGTTTCTGCAACTCCTGAGCAATGGATATCCAGTAGCTGCCCAAGACCCAAAGATTCAGGTGAATGAGTATTTTGTTCTTTAACAAAGTGTATGGAATGAGAAGACTTGCTATTCTTTGGCATGCCAAAACTAACAAGGCCTTTATATCTCTTTGATGCTTCAAAGTTTTTCTTAAATCTTGGATAGAAATTTCTATTACGCTTCAGATGGTGATTTCCTCTCTGTTGAGGAAATTGGATAGTAGAATTTCGGTTCATATGGGCAACTTGGTGGTGCCGACCAAGATCAGGTAGTAGATCAAATCTTAAACCACAAGACTTACAGGTGAATTTTTGGGAACCCTCATGGTTTTCAGTGGCATTGTTACTACTACTGACTATATTGTTTATCTCTATTTTTGGCTGAAGATATTCATCCAGGGGTCGTAGATTAAGGTTTGGTAATCTAAAATCCATTGAATGGCATGACAATATGTGTTGCCATAAATGATCAGAACTGGCAAAGTGACTATTGCAAGACATGCATCTGAAGATTATCGAGTTTTCAAGGAATTGCATTCCATGTCTCTCTGTTACATGTGTTTCCACAACTTTTCTGTTGGTAAATGAAGTCATGCAAACAGCACAAGCATATCCTCTAAAAAGCCATCGAGCCTCCTTTTTATGCACTTGAGTCCAGTGTATACCAAGAGTATGGTCATCAGCGAAAACCTCAGCACAAATTTTACACTTAATACTTATTTCATAGTCTTGATCATTATTTACTGAGGGCATCGGTATTTTGTCTTCCCAGGATAATTTTTCCCTGTCTTTATCCATGTTGAAACCCCAAATATTTGAAAGTTTGTCTCTTTCACTTGCCACCAACTTCAATAAGAAATCTCCTGTTGGTGGATCTTTCATGGCTTCAGATAATATCCATGATAATGTGTCACCTCTTGATACTGGCCTTTGACAGGACAGACTAATTTTCATGAATCCATAGAGAAGTTCACATGCTTGGTGTAAACACAACTTTTCCCTCCTTGAGCTGCACTGATTCAGGAGATTCAAAAAAATGTCTTTTGATACTAGCCGACTCCTACCATTTCTTGCACGTTTAAGAAATTTTGGAAGGTGGTTATTGCAGTATAATGTGTGCCTCGTGGCGTACTCCAGACATTGATCATCATTATTTTGATGTTGGCTTCCTATGCAGCGTGGTAAATCTGGACAACTACTTAGAGGAGCAGATAATGCATTGTAAAGCTCAGATGTTTTCATCAAGCAATCTCTTTCATCTGAGGTTATGCCAACCACAACTGGAATTAACTTCTCATGTGTTGTCTGAATTTCTCTTGGTGATGCAAGCTCATTGTGAACCATGTTTGAGCTAGAAGAACTTTCCAAGACCAGATTGTCATTGCTACCTCCCCTGAGAGTGTGCCCCAACAGATGACTCTTGCTATGCATTGATCCATGACTTCCTAGAAGCTGATGTTTCTTACAAAATGTGGATCCTTGTCGAGCATGATGCTTACAGTTTCTGCCATGAGTAGTTGTGCCCTTGCACATGGAGGCTTCAAGAGGAATTGTTTGCGCCTCCTGAGAAAGCTTTTCTGGATTTCGAACATTCAGGTGGGCACAACAGTAAATATGGCCATCACTTGCCCATCTTCCACACTGTCGTCCTTTAGATAGGACAAAAGCTTGACATTGTCGATATTTTTCTTTAGCTTCTAATTCATTTTGAGTGCACAGCAAGACTCTGTTTTCTCTTACTGCTTTTGGAAAAATATCCACTTGTGATGACTGAATTAGCTTTACATCGCTACCTTCATCTACAAACCCATTGCATGTCTTGGCCAAGGATTGAGATTCCGATGACCCAACCACCGTATGTAGTTCTTCAACCTTATATGACTCACATGGAGGCTGAGACTTTACAGATTCTTGGAAACTTTTGAAATCAACTTCTATCACATTGTTTTGAGAGAGTTTAGGAGTAGCACAAATTTCTGCTTTCCAAATTTCAAGTTTTGAGTGTTTCCCGCTGGCTTCATTTCCCACAATCAAAGAACCACTTACATTGTTTGGACCTGTGTTTCCATAAACATGAGTAGATGGAGCGGAAAAGAACAATTTCATGGCATCTTGTCTCCAAGTTTTCCATTCAGGACCTAACTCAGGCTGCGTTGGTGCATTCCACAGCTCATTAATTTTCACCCAGAATATTGAATCCATCAACTCCTGGTTCATGCAAAGAAGTGGATCATCCAGAAGAATTGAAACTAGTTAACTGAATAGGTAAGCAAAAATTGTAATGTAAAGATTGGTAGCAAAGACAACCAGACATGTCACAAGGTCCTAGATTTTTAAAAGGATTTACATGCATGAACTAAAAAAAATAACCCAAGGTGCACAGTACTTACACCAAAATTGATCTAAGGTCGCAAGAATTAGTATTACAGAAAGCTTTATTCACATTATCAAACGATAGGCATCGTTATGTAAACCAGCCTACCCTCACATGGTTAATAACAACTTTTCAGGTAAAATGACAATAAAAATAACAATTTAAAAAAAAAAAAAAAAAACTTATCTAATAAGAACATATTTAAGCTCATTACGACCAATTTGCCTGCAAGTGCTCTCACTAATTTAATTTGCTGAAAAGAAGTAATTACCATAAAGAACTTGATATTTGTAGCTTCTCCCAATTAACACTATTTTCCAAATTCTAATATATACTACTTTCAGATACCAAAGAGGAAATTGAACTAAAAATATAATAGCTTGAAGTGTCTATTGGCTATTGGTCAACATAATATCATTTTGGCACCATCAATTAATACCCATATAGTGTTGACATAGGTAAATGTCATTATCTTTCCTAACCAACAAAATTTTGATGCTACAAACTGAGACAGCTTGTTTCGACCAATACCATTTGAGACATGAAGATTCTATTCCCATGACTCATCCTTTGATTTCATTTATTGGTCATAAGGAGATGAATCACTTAAAAAATAGAAGAGAGGAAGAGGAGAATCATTGACCAGAGTACAATTAGCAACAAAGAAGAGTGACACTAGAAGCAGAGAAATTAAGATTTATTCATATATTGTACATGTTTGTTGAAGTTCTAGATGTATTAGCCAAAATGTAAATCCCAGTGGCTAACTGAATATATTTATATGCATGTGTAGAAACTAATTTTAGTACGGATGTCCTAGGAGGATTATTTAATTAGGGCTTTAGGGAAATTATGGGGTTTATCCCATTAGGATAAAAGAAAGAACTAATGCACTCATCCAATGCATAACACTGATTTTTTCAGTATTAGTATGGTATAATCACTAATCAAAATATTTATTATACTAGTGTAACTGGTTGCTTTAATTCAACTTTCTAATCACTACAGGTTTATATTTGAAGGTCAACAAGTTAAGTGGAAGAGGATTATAAAATCAAACCTCATATGAGTTGATCTTTGCAAGGTAGAAGAAAAAATAAAGTGCTAAATGGGATAGAGCGACAAAAATATTGAAAATTTAAGATAAGGTCATGGCAAGATGAGTCATTTATCGTTACAATAGATGTCAAGTGAAAGTTCAATGATGTATACTCTCGAAATAAGTTACTTATCAAGTTTTTGGTTCATGATTGAGGCCAATAAAGAATCCCCCATCTCTCTTGTTAAGGGATCTTCACTTCTGATAAAATTTATCTTCTTTGTCCCTTTTGGCTTTCTTAGTGTAATATCAACCAATCTCCTATGTTTTAAATATTATATTAAGTTTTCTACAAAACTAAAATGATCCTAGAGTTAAATAAACCACATTACCCCTTTTTATTGAAGCATTTCTAGAATAAAAATAAATTAAACAAAGAAGTGTAGATGATGTCCTTAATATTGAAAGCAGCGCAACCAATAATATTTAATAAAAATAATCAAATAACATTAAATATAAGAATATTCAAAAAGGATATACTAAAATCAGAGACAAGTGTATCAATATGCAAATTATTTTTAACAAAATGTTTAAATATATACCTTTTAAAAATGTAGAAATATAATCGATCTAAAGCCATCTAAAAATTTAACACTGGTTGATGAGGAAAGCAACCATCAAGTTTTCTAATTTCATTAATATTGTTGTTTGACAAACTTGTTAGTTGGACACCAATGTTCAAAATCTCCATGCATTCAAGACCAATAAATAACCCCTAATAGAATATAGTCACATATTTTGCTTAAGCGCAATAAAAGAATAGTCCAACACACTACCATGTTATATCTAGTGTAGCAACAGCATGCATTTTATTAGTGATCCAAACCAAATTCACTGCCTCTCTTCATAAAATCATGAATACTAGAACATGTATTAATATAACTTAACAGAATAAGATGACAAATCTAGCTGGATAAAGTAAGCCAGAATAGATTGCAATTATCCATAGGATGGATCTATAACTACTTATTCAAGTCTTAAAATTCAAACTTCATTTTTTTCATACCTCTATGAGGGTTTCAATAGAGCCAGCACTTTGTGCATTCTGACATTTATCTTTCCAGGAAGACAAATTATTCAGAAGCCAAGTATTATCTATATAACAAGGGAGAATCATCTGCAAGAGATCAACAAGCAAAACAAAGATATATCAGAATCCAACCATCTTAATCTATTAAGCTCTATAGGCAAGTCAATTCCCTACAGTGTTAAATTGCAAATTGGAGGCTGAATGAGGTCAACAAAAGGAAAATTGAATACAACAATAAGAAATCAATAAAAAATGCTAATAGTAGATGAGGTTGTACCAAGCAAGATTTTGAAATGCATATTATTGTAAATTATCCTTAATAAAAAATAATCACTAAAATTGAGTAATTGACAATTTAAATAGTCATCAGTTAATAAATATAAACAAAAATCAGTTTAACCACAAGCAATCGGCATTTAAGTTTCTAAAAGTTAACTAATGAATAAAACATTTAATGAATTTCCAAAAAAAGTAATTAAGTGACAGTGGAATCATCGTTGATTTCATCATATTCCTCATTTGCTATAGTGAGGAGATAGGCAGATTACAGACAGGTGGCGCAGGTGCCCTGCTATTGATAGCTCACCAACCAATAAATTGGCTATAGTTGGTCAGCCTAAAGAAAAAAAAAAAAATTACATCACATATAGTCTGTAATCTCTTGCCAGCACATTTGGTCCGCCCACATATTGACAGATTATATAACCACATAATTGCAGTTTGTACGGTGTAAGATGTGGAGAACTGTTGCATTCATGGACCACCATGTAGAACAACCAAGTACAGAATAAGAAATATAGAGAAAAAAAATCAAGGTTTGGGTCTTGCTTGAGCCCTACCTTCTTTTAGTGAACCCATATATGCAGAACTCAAAAAATAGGTGAAACAAAAAGTATTTTCTACTAAAAATAAAAGTTTCAAAAGCATGGGTAATAAAAAAATTACCAGTTTTAAAATGAATAATGAATAAACTTGAAAAAGTAAAGTGATTTATTTATTTGAATTCAGGATGGTGAAAGTATATCAACCAAATGAAAATGCAAAATATTCAAAGGTATAATAAGATTATAATTGAATCTGCCATGCAAATTCAATCTAAAACTTGGACAAATTTGTTATTCATAGAAAATAAAATGAAAGATCTTGAGAAATACCAAAAGACAAGAAGAAAATAGTTTCAGGCAATGATGATAAAACATCAAAATTAAAGAAAGTTATTTGGCAGCTATTCAAAAAAATAAATCCTCAACTGATACACAAATCAAATTATTTTATGAAATCTTTCATTAGTTAAGAAATATCATTCAATTGTTAGAAAATAATCACCAAAAGAATAAATGCAGCAAGGAATGACACATCTTAATCTTGCCATCATAAATCAATGTCAATAGAATCATACCAAAATAAGCACAACCAGTTTCTATCATAGTTATGATCAGTTTGCCATTATATTACAGTTTCCTTATTTACCTCTCTACAGATGGTCATGCGGCCAATCGTGTGGGGGCGTCTGGGGTCCACGTATGACCTTTTGCCGCATCATTGCAAATGATTTTAATTTTTTTTTTCAAATACCATAGTCATATTTGTAAGTCAATTAAAATGAAGTGACCATGACTATTTGATGTGAAACAGGCCATGTCTCAGTCCATGATTTCGCAACGAGAAAAAATAAATAAATGCGAGTGAGTAAAATAATAGCATTTATCATCCATACCTATCTCAAAGAATAGACATAAGCCTCTAATATACTTAAGAAAAATAGGAGAAATTCATACTTGATTTAGAAAATAAAGTTAAAAGAAATATTATATGAATATTTGACCTATCTAATTTGATTTGAAATGATTTATATTATGTAATATAGATTATTATGTTATAAGAATTGTCTTGAAGGATTTGATAAGGACTCAGATCATATGCACACAAGTAAATAATTTCCATTGTTGCACTCTCTTAGCCTATGATGTGCTGATACATGTTCATATAATTTTCATTATTTAAGTGCAATTTTCTCCTGTCATCTGCATACGCCTGTCAAATATGTTCATCAACTCTTCAGCTAACTCAGATAGATAAGAAAAGAATTTTTTTTTAAAAAAATCTCCTTTGTTGTGCAAAACACTAAAAACTGACACTAAGAAGCCATGCAAAGAATTATATACCAAGTAGGTCTCCAGGAAATGACTAGTCATGATTTGTCTGATCCAAATTTCGCTAACCCAACCATTTCCTGCCACACCCAACTTAACAAAAAAAAACTCAATGAAGTAGAATCGTCAATATCAGACCCATTCCTGGTCAACAAGTTTAAAAACTGTACAAACTAGTTTACAGAATCTAAAAAAAAATCTTGTTTACAGTTGATAATGGTAGGGATGTAATATCAAACCCATCCATATTTAGTCATGTAATATGTGTACTCATTTAATAATGGTAGGGATAAAATTCTTGACATGATTAAGTCCTGTTGATGTCTGTGTCATGTTTTGCAATTGGTTTTTGATACATAAAATTATGGTGGGGATCAAAAATAGACAAGCCTATTCAAAAAAAAAAAAAAAAAAAAAAGAATGTACAAATTAAGCTAAATTTTAAAATGGTTGCTGAGAGAAGAAACTTACAGTTTGGAGCATCAAAAGCATTCTTCCAAAATCAGGATAATCTCTACATTGAGAAACTTCTCTAGCAAATTCTTTCCAGAAGACAGCTTTCCGGGCAATCTCAATCACAGCCTGGAGAAAGTACAAAATATACACACAAAAAAAAAGTACCATTAGGATAAAATAATGCAATGGCACATTTATGATATTGCAATAATATCACCTCTATGTGCAGATGATCACTAATATTTAGCATTGTTACAGCAAGCTTTTGCATGACATGCCGACGCAGAATAGTCAAATCCTTCACCAGCTTTCTCCATTTCCGATGGGTACCACGGACAAGTGGTTCTGGTAATTCATCGATGGAACAAACAAGTAGCATATCTGTCCAAGAATATGTCCTGCTACGAGGAAAAAAGATTGGAATGTATCTCTTTCGCTCATGTGTAGGCTTTGCTCTTATGGCTGAAAGTGGACAATCAGTCTGAGGACACTGAATTCCTGTTTGCCACTTACCTCTCCACTGTTTCAAGAGAAAATATGATTACTCAAACACAAATAAAAGAAAATACTTCTATGCAAAAAATTATGAAAGATGTTTGAATATTAATACTAGGGAACCATTAATTTTGCCTTGGAAGTTTAGAAAGCCAAGCACAACATTGTATTCGCTATATGTTTAATAACTAATACATATGCTTTTTTAGGAACACTAGATATTGCGAAAAAAGTATATTGTGATGACTTTATTATATATAGCTAGATCCATGAGACGGAGCCAAGCAAGTTTGTACACATCACAAATCACAGACAAACATAGGAGATGGAAAAACACAATATGTGGCATCACTGACAATTTATTCAGAAGAACCAAAAGGTCAAGAACTAGTTATTATGAGATATTCTTAGAAAGGTTCAAATATGTTTAAAGCCAACTACATTTCTAGGGGCAAGTTCCCAATGTATACAGCTTTGCTTATGTCTCAATACTCACAAGTCAAGAGTGCATTGATCAGAGGAAAAGCAGAGAACCAACAAGGAGGAGAATAGAGATGAAGTCATGAAACTACTGGCAAAACATATGTGCCATGTGATCCATCCAACAATTCATAGAGGGTCCATGGATGATTGAGCAGTGTTTCAACTTTCAATTACAGCACCTAGAGCATACATGACCATATCAAATAGATTCAGCTCTATGGATGTGTGGGAAGTCAAAGATAGTTAACAAGGAAAAATACAACTAGATTAGCTGTAAAAGACAATGACTTTTGATAGTAAGGTCCTCCCTCAGGGAATCCTCTCTTCACTATCAACACTTAAACGAACAAAAAATGGGACCAGATATGTCCCATTTTAAGCTTTCGCACAAAATTCACTTTATTATTGTTACCTTAGAATTCAAGGATGATAAAGGAAAAAATAAATGCTGACAGAATCATAAACCAAAGATAATAAATAAATGATCAAAGGCAAAAAAACATCTAAGTTCTTTACAGGATATGAGAAGATAAGTGAATAGATATAGACATACAGGCATGTTGCTATTTATAAGAAGAGATAAGGCACACCTTTACCCACAGTGCAACAGGATGATCTGGCTCAAGGGTGTTATTCCTTTGTGTACCTAATCCCTCTTGGTTTAGAATTTGCACAGTGCCCTCATCTACTCGATTCTCATTTTGCACCCGATCATCCTGTTTGACTTTTAAAGGACAGCTGTCAGTGGCCAATAAATGGTTATCTTCTTGCTTCTGCATAACAATGGTATCTTGCTTGAAATCTCTGACACTTGCAAAGTCATCTACTTCAACAAAGGGGCGAGGTTGGTCATTTATGTCCCTAAGGGAATGAGAAATACATGTTGTTTCAGATATTGTGTTGTGAATCATATCCAATCCAGCACCATTTGTTTCCCCCTTTTTGTCATCTTTTGTGCAAATGCAATCATTCGATGCTATTCTATCCACTAATTCTGCTTTTTTTTCCAGTGTGAAGTAACTAACCCTTTCCAAAAAATGAGGATCTGATGAGGAATGCAATTTCATAGCAGAACTAGAAAACATATTATTGCAATCTTCTTTATCAAAGGAACATTTTTCTTGTGCGTGAATATCTGATATTCTATATCCGTGAATGTGAGTAACAGAAACTGAGTGGTTAGCACTTCCTTTAGTACGGCTCGTTTGATCCTCTTCAACCTTGCATTGTTCCAAATCATCAATGTGCATGCTTTCCAGCTGAGTAAATGACGGAATGCGAGGAGAAGTGTCAATACCTCTCAGATTGTCATCTTCTACACAGTAAAACGGATCCACTCCATATCCTTGTTGAGCAAAATCAACACTGAATTATGTCCTCTGTAACAATTTGCCAACAACAGCCGTTATACAGGCATTGTCTGCTGATAATCTGCGCTTGGAAAGGTATATTATTGTACCACGTCTCTTATTAACTACTTGAGCTTCGACACAGAATGTACTGAATCCCTAATACACAGACAATCGGCATGGCTCCTTTTTCCACAGCAATTTGGAAACGTCTGAGGTAAATTGAATCCATCGACCACAATGATCCGGTTATTCGATATAAAATCAGTAAATGGAGGGTTCAGAGCAGCCAGAACTTTGCCACGCCGACAAATTTAACAAAAAAAAAAAAAATCGGCGACGCAAGTCGCTTCGGTTCCCCAGTAGGACGTGTTACGCAATCGGAAAGAAAAAAAGGGAAATGGTGGATAAGAAAAAAAATCAGAGGTGAGAAGCGGTTTCCGGGAAGACGGAGCTAATCTTCAAAGAGGGTAATAGATGAGGGCAGAATCGGAGGGTGAAGAGAAGAAGGAGACCAGAAAGAGGAGATATTTCACTCACCTGCACCGCCCTCAATTTCCGTAGTTGGCGGATACTTCCATCACCGTCTTTGGTAGGTTTCTCCGGCCACCAGCAACCAGCGCGCCACCGCCCGTCGCCGCCTTCGATGCTGGGAGATCGAGGATTAGCCTATTCTCTCTCTTAATCAGATGCAAATTTTGTGCATGCGGAAATCATAGAGAAAGTTCTGAACAGCCTCCTTGTAACCGTCCATCCGCCTCTCTTCTTCAATCTCATCCGTTTAAATAATTTGGATGCAAGAGGGAACGATCCTGACTATGTCAACAGAGAAATATGCTTTTCACACCCCAAAAACCTTTATTTAATGACTTCTGCCATAGATCGGGCCCGAAGTGCAATTTGGGCTCTCGTTTTCTGAATACTAATATATATAATATAATTTGGGCTTCAATTTTCAGAAAAATAATAGAATATATCTTATGAATTTTAACCCTTATTAGCTACCTTTTAATTAATTTAGTTAAACAAAAAAAGTAGATTATATTTAATTGCAATTTTTTCTTTTCACCGAAAATAATTTTAAAATTTATTATTAATTTCAATCAGGAATCTAGAGTTCAATACTCAGCTACAGCATATTATTATAAATTTTTTTAATTAATAAATATTTATATATTATGTTAAGGTTTATAAATATCATGGTTCTTTTTAGTCCTACATCTTAGGATTGTCAATACCATAAGTGAAAAAGTTTCTATAAATACATTGGGTTGGAGACCAGGATAAAGAAAGGCCCTGCTTCACCCAATGAAGCCTTCAAGGCAAGATACTCCCTATTGATCTGTGTCGCTCGGTTGTAGAACGACAGCGAGGAAACACAGTGCTACAAAGGCAATGTGTTAGTAAAACATGAAGAAATGGTGTTGAAAGCAGAGAAAACTTACTCCAATAATAGCTTGGGTCTCCTGTTCAACCAGCTCCTCGAAGTCGAGCCCCTCCACTAGCTCCGACACTCGACCCAAAACTAGACCAGGGGGCCTTGCACTTTCAGGATGTGCTCGTGCAACATGACCACCGCAGTGTCGCCACTAGTGAAAGATGCTCCTGGGAGGGGAGACGCAGAGTACATGGATTTTATGGGGGTGGGTGCCCGATCGGACGGACTTAGACTTGTCACGAGATTTAGAGGAGATCTTCGTGCTTTTCCTCGAATACTGTGGTTCAATAACAGAAGGCAGGATGAAGGACACTGGCTATATGGCCAGAGGATCAACCCAAGCCGACAGAGTTGAAGAAGCCTAGGCCGGTCGGATCTTGCGACTCGTGCGACTCGGGGGCTTTTCCCTTAGACGAAGGCTCTGAGTTCTCGCCATGTTAAGAAGTAGTCCGTCCAGTAGAAGCAACCCGTCTAATAGAAGTTTTGGCCAGATTACGCAAAGTAGTTAGGCGTTGTCCCTTCCAATGAGTGAGCGGAACCTGGTCTTCTGGCTCTGACCCAAAGGAAACTTCCATAGGGACTAGAGACTCACGAGGAGGGGCCATCTCCTCAGTTTGCTCAGCGACATCACTACCAGCCACCTCCTCAGTAAGCTAAAATAAGCAAAGACAAGACGAGTAGCTTACCGAAGTTGTCGGTCAGTCAGGCCTAGATCGGACTCAGGTCAAATATATACATGACTCCTTCTTGAAGCAAAGGGAGGATATGGAGCTTGACACCGGCCAGTTTCTAAGAAGTCTCTAAGTATTCCAGGTGGTATTTATACTGTCCTATGTTGGGCTGAGTGGTCGAGCCCACCTTCCACTTCATTGCAAAAGGAAAAGGCTAGTCCTGTCGGATATAAAAGTAGTTCAATTTCTAGCCCTTATTGAAAGTGGACATCTTATCGAAGAAGACTGAACCGACTTGAGCCTGGAAAAGATAAGCTCCCGGCTCAAATTGCTCCAGGTAAAAGAAAAAATGAAACATACGGGGTGAAAGAGGTATCCGATATAGGCGGAAGAGGATCACTATACCGCTAAGCAATCGAATGGAGTTAGGTACTAATTGAGGCAAAGGGATGTTAAAATATTTACAAACCTCGAGAAAGAAAGGAAATGAAGATTGGCTATAAATTGGTCCTTAAAGAATGTGACATGGTGCTCGGGCAGAACATGGGCTTGGTCGTCGTCCGAAGGGATTATGTATTTGAAAGACTCAGAAAACTCATAGGAGTACCGAACTTGGTCCGCGTTGCTGTCATTCAGGGCGAACAGTGTGAACATGAGCCAGAGTCCGACCACCGCTGAGGAAGAAGAGGAGGCCATAGTAGCCGAACAGACAGGCGAAATAGAGAGAAGTGAAAAGACTTACAGTTGGACCAACGAAACAGAGATCGCTGAGGAGACAAGGAGAAGGATGCAAGATCGCAAAAAGTGCAAAGAAAAGGTGAGGGTGGGCTCCCCTTTATATAGACCCTGAGCTACTCAGCTGAGCCATCGGATCTAAGTCGGCGAAGAGAGGCCACTGATCATAGCCATTGATTTCAAATCATCGAAACAGTAACTGATCATCGTCCTTTCAAATTCTACAGCAATGTTACATCCAAAGATACATCCAGTCGGTGAATGACACATGGTGGAAGCATTTATGGCGAAATCAGAAGAGATTATCACTTGGGATATAGTGAAGCGTGCGGGTCACCTCC
>JBBPFP010260255.1:0-17449 GCA_037974795.1 Kaempferia galanga | reverse complement strand
ATATATAAGGTCTTCTAACTCTCTTTGCTTACCAATGTGAGACTAAACACATACATATATAATGCCAAAAATCTAAAGAAATGGTTTAAATTCTCATAAAAAAATCAACCATTGTTGCCCATGTTTCCCATGCTCATGGCTGGGTTAAGCTCCACCATCATTTTCCTAGGAAGTTGCCGCTGTTGCTTCTGCTGTTGCAATATCTGAAGTTGCAATGGCTTGTTATTCACCATCTGATTAGTTCCCATTTGCAGATTTGAATATTTTTCCAACTATTCAAATAATGATTGACACACCCAAATATATGGACACACCAACAAAAATAAGTATACATAAGACTTAGAAGACTACAGAAATCCAGGTGTGAATGAAATTCTTCCACTACAGTTCAAAAGAGAACATTGTGCAAACTATTATCAGGGAAATTTATATATATCTTTAGAAATTAGTGGATTACCAAACTGTTATCATAAAAGTCAAATTTCATATGCACTCATAAAGATTTTAGTTTTCATCTATGCCATCAACAGTAGAGAACATGGCTGTCAAAATTTTGCAATTCAGGTTTTGTGCATAAGATGTTATGATTCAGTTTTGAAATGATATGTATTGTATGTTTTAAAAGAAATATGTTGATTTGATCTAATTCAATATGATTGAATAATGTTAGATAAATTTTTTACATATAATCTAGTCTGAGGCATATTAAGTTGGATGCATACATGATCGTAGTAATGCTATATAAGATAATACAATATTTTCACCTTTCCAGATTTAGTAAAGTGCAGGTTCTTAATAACTCACGACTCCTTAATTTCGTTGACACTTGATGAAATCTTACTTTTCTCTCATCCCCAAGCAACCCATAAAGAAGTCATCCTCTCTGGTATGTCAAATGTATCTCTACAGTAGTGCTCCAAGAATTCTACCCACCACAATCACCATCAACCACTTTGCATGTCCTATATATTCATAGCTCCCTCATGGGACACTGCCTCCCTTTCTCAGCGCCGGAAAATGATCCTTGATCAGATCAACCTCCGGGCACAGCTTCACTTATCCATGAGACCCCTAGTGAGACCTGCTCTATACTAGTTCTCCTGGAAACCCACATGGAAGCACCCTCGTCACAAGACCAACTCTGCCCTTTGCGAGTTACCCATATCTCCAGTTCTAAAGTTCTAAGTAAACATAGTACAAAATAATTTAACCCAGTCCAAGCAAACCCACCCAAACAAAAAAAAAAGTTATTTAAGAGAGAGTATTTATCTATTTTTATCATCCAATGACTGTTTGCCAGCAACATGCATGACAGGTCAATTTGAGTGGCCAAGATCAAGCTTGTTTCTACAACAGCCCAAACCAAGTGGCACACAAGGGAAGAACACTCACTCTTGCACACCATGATAGATTATTGTCTCTATTATTTGCTCTAGAACAACAAGAGATTCCTCTAGAACAATCCGGTGAGTTCCAGCTGATCAGGAAGAAGAACGGCGGAGAGGCGACCGTGAAAGTTCTGGGAGGAAGAAAGCGAAATTCAGAGTGGAGGGAGGATAGAAGAGGACGTCGGAGTGGAAGGAAGCGTTGCTCGGCGGCGGAGGTGAAAAGCTTTCCACCGCCAGCGAGACAGGTGGTCTGGTTTGTCTTTCGACTAATACTTAAGCCTAAGTGTAAACGAATTGAGCTTTTGAGACCGTGGAGATTCTCTGATTCATAATGTTGTGGACTACTCTTGATCCATAATATATAGACCGTTGAATTAGATAGGAGTAAGTAATTTTTAATTGTAATTCAAATATGCGAGTCAAAATTATTTATATTTTTTCAGTTTAGAATTGAATTTCAAATATTATGTATATTTTTTAACTCTCAAAATTAATATTAATATTTTCATATTATACCCTACATTTATCCCTGCTAAAATGACAAGACGTGTGAGCTAATCAACCCTATTTCATTTTCGATCACGCGAGTCAGATGGTCGAATCGCGTTGCGGGCAATGAATTATTGTTTTTTCTGGTCCCAAGAAATGGAATTATTATCGCCTGGAGCTATTTATTTTTTCTAAAATAAAAATAGATATTTGAATTTTTAGGAGTCAAAATGATTCATAATTTTTTCCAATTTTTAAATTTAATAATATATTTAAATTTTTTAAATTGAACAAGTAGGATGAGAAGAAAAAGAAAATCAATTGATCACGGCCACATTTAAAGTTGTGAAAAATTTAAAAGCCATACTTAATTTTTAGATTTTTACGTATTTATTTTTCAGTTTTCGTTTTCTGGTCCATCATTGTGATGCCGCACTCAAAGAGTACTATTATGCAGTGTGGTGTTATATTTTAAAAATAATATTATTATGTCATTAATTTTTAAAATATAGTATTATAGTTACATTAATTATGATTATGTTATTTTTAAAAATTTAAATAATGATGATGTTTTTTGAAATTCATTATTTCAATTGGGTTGTTTAGATTCAGGAATGGGAGGAATAAAATGGGGGAAAATTGCCGGCGGAAAAAAAAGAGTAGCCGACGGAATTGCTCGAGGCGAAACCAAATGCTACACGTTTCTTGGCCTGTATCCGTCGCCGTCACGACAGCAGCCGCCGCGATCCATAATTGATATCCGGTAATCTTGCTAGATTTCCCACCACTTCTTGGAAGCGAGGCGGAGCGTTCGCTGCCCTAAATTACAGTGACTGATCACTTCTTTGTCCAGTAATCTTTTCGGATTGACCAAAGCAAGTCATGGCAGTTGACCCTTCTGCGTGTCTCGATAAGAACTGCCAGATAAGTTTTCCTGCTCTCTCATCCATCGTGGAGGAAGCCAAGTCCGCAAGAAGATGACAGCATCAGAAAAGGCTTAAATTTTGCGCTGCATTTTACTTCCCTTGTGAGTTTTCGTGGAAGCCGTCGCTCGCCGATTCCGTGGCCTACCTTCGCCTCGGTTTCTCTTATATCCTGCCAATTATTGTGAGAGATTCCATTTCCAGATCCCGGAGGAAACCGCAGAGACCTGCTTTTGATCTATTCTTTGAGATTCGTTCCTTTTTGTGAGGAAAGAAGAGAGAACCAAGTTCTTTACTTTTCTTTGCTGGCTTTTGGTTCGGTTCTGTGCCGTTGCAGCAAAAAAAGTTTTCTTTTTTTTTTTTACTTTTTTTTTTGGGGGGAAAGATTGCAAGTTGTTTACAGAGACAAACTCCGCCCTACTGTTGTGCTGTTTTTCTTTCATATTTCTCGGTTTGTTTTCTGGAGAATTCTTGCGTCGCTTCCGTGAATGGAGGCGACGGAGCGGACAGCGAGGCGACGGCGTTAGGGACCGCCGCGTCTCTCCCGTGTGCAGGGCAGCCTGCCGCCTCTCTCGGTCAGTGGAGCTCAGGGTTGGTGGATCCGATGGCGGCGGACAGGGAGGCGACGGCGTTAGGGACCGCTGCGTCCGCCAGTAGCTGCTGCCTCCAGAAGTTTAGGCTTTATGAGACTCATATGGTGAGTTGGGACTCCTCGTAACAGATAGATCTTGATTACTTCTTTGTACTACCTAATGAATTTTTTCGATGTTGTTCACCTTAAGCAATGATTCTTCTTTTGAAACGGAGCTTGTAGTACTCTACCATTATTAGGAAATTCGCTTTCTTCCTGTCTGTTGATGGGGATCATTTTAGGTGGATTTTGTCAGGGTTGTTTTTCCATCGTTACTTCTATTATGTTCCGTAACATTTTGGGAATTCCCTCTCCAGATCCTTGAGAAAATCGTGCATATCAATTTCCTTGTTAATTTCTGCTATCTGCTAGCCTGATAGCCGGTGGGTTATGAAAAATAATATTGAATTGTTCTATTGTTCCGTTCAGTGAGTTTGTTTATACATCGAGCAGTAAAATATGACCATATTCTCCCCCTTACGACTTATAACTATTCACACGAATCTTTGTGCAGAAAAACTGAATATTTATGTTCCTTCCACGATGCTTCCCAGTGATTTTGACTCGTTCAACAATCTTTAATGGTTTATTTCTAGTTTTCCTTGCTTGCCAGACATCTCGATGGATCTAAAATTATAGATTTTTAGTTAAACTGTCGAAGTACTCATTATTGGACTGCATCAGTGATACAAGTCTTTATCCAGTAGTTAATTCCTTCTTTTGTTTAATTTAGATGCCTGTTTACTTTGTTGCAGAAATTCTACATGGTAGGAAGCAATAACAACAAAACACAATGGAGGGTGTTAATAATTGATAGGCTAGAACCCTCTGAGCTGAACATTCGTGAGGACCCGACAACATACTCTACTGTTGAATGTAATGACTTGCTGAAGCGAGTACATGAGGGCAACATAGCAACAGGTGGATTAAAATTTGTGACCAAATTTTATGGTATTGCGGGTATGTAAAACTTCTATTTCTTCTGAACTTGGATAATTTTGCAACATGGTTTCAAACACAACTTCTAAACACTTAGCATTAAGGTCTTCTGAAATACATCCATTTGCAGGATTTGTCAAGTTCCTTGGCCCCTACTACATGCTTCTCATTACCAAGAGAAGGAAGATTGGCAACATTTATGGTCATGCTGTATATGGTGTCTCCAAAAGCGAAATGATTATCATTCCAAATTCTACTGTGCGATCTGCTGTGACCTATTCTAAGGATGAAAACAGGTCTTTTGTCCATTCTTCATGTGAAAAATGTGTTCTGTACACATGTAGTTTTTATGTACACTGTGCTTATCTTCAAGAATTGATTGTTATTGTATCCCAAACTCTTATAAGCTTGAACAGCCATTTCTAAATTTTAGTATTTTACATCACAATAAATTTTATTTAAGCGCCAGTAAGTTTTTCCTCAATCACTACCATAATGCCACGCGGAGCGTTATGTAAAGTATCAATCAAATTACTCCATTATCCGGTTGTCTATTTGCTATGTGCTATTTGTTTGTCTTGTATACCATCACTTAGTTTTTCTCTCTTATACTCAGTACTGTTGCTGTGTAAAAGTACTATCTTCTTGTATAAACATTTTTTGATGTAACCTTCAGTTATACCATTGGAGTTAGTACAGTTTCTGGAGGCCTAAGTGTCAGGTTCAATTTTACCAGACAACTTTAGATCTCTGAATCAGTATTTGGATTGTTGTAAGATTTATATGATTCCTGGTATTGGAAGAAATACATACAGGTTTCTTGTAGTTTCTGTGATTGTGGAGATACCTGTTACCTTTGTGTCTTTCTATGATGATGTTTGTCTTATTTGCAGAACAATTCACAACTTGTATTTCTTATCTGTTACATAGATACAAGAAGCTACTCTGCACTGTGGATCTCACGAAGGACTTCTTCTTCAGTTACTCGTACAATATAATGCATAGCCTTCAGAAGAACCTATATGATGGCATCACAGGACAACTTCTGTATGAAACAATGTTTGTTTGGAATGAGTTCTTGACACGTGGTGTCCGTATGCTTCTCAAAAATACTACATGGACAGTTGCACTAATTCATGGCTTTTTTAAGCAGGTACATATTTGTCCAGTTTATGCCTGATTGCAGTCATGATTTTGTAGGAACTGTCTATTCTAGATCTATCTTAGCTTGCTTGGGAGTAGTCTATGTTATCATCTGGGTACTTAATGACTACTAAATATTATGAGAACATCAAGTTTGTACAAATTGAACATATATGAGGCTTCCTGTATGTGGGCATGGATGAAAATCACCTCTAGTACCACTACTACTGTAAAATCAGACTTGTTTCTTTGTTGCTATGTGATTTTGTTGTGCATGGAAATGACTTTTTTGTGTGCTCTTGAATTGTTTAACATCTGATTTTTGATGTTACTGGAAAAATTCTAATCCTAAAAAGAAAGTTTTGCTTTCAGGTAGAGGTTAGTGAGGAAAACATTACGGCTGCTTACCCTTCACAGTTTCCTCTACTGATGTTATTATTTATCATTGTAATATTGCAGCTTAAACCTTTTAAATACATGGTATTTACAACTAGTTCCCTAACAACAGTATTGTTTGCACCTATAAGTTTCCCCATAGCTTCTTTTTCAAAGAAAAGTTATACATAGAGATCAATTTCATACAAAAATAGGCATTGGTATTCTTTAATATCTATTTATTAATAATTTGCATAATAAATATGGTCTTCGGTTGAGTACTTTAACGTAGGCATAGGTTTAATAAGTCTCAGGCCGACAAACTCATGCAAAAATTGATGTCCTGAGATCATATAATGATATAGATATGTGAGGTTACTGGATCAGATAAAATAAGACATTCTACTATATAATATATAGTGGGTGTAATTCCAACATATCCTAAAGATAAAAAATAAGAAAAATCGATTAAGATGTCAACAAAAAAACAAGCGGGATCATTTAGGGTGAAAATGTGAGGTGTAGAGGACAATCATAAAATTTTCTAAATAGTAATCTATTGAAAATGATTTCATGTTTTATTGTTTGGGATATTTGTAAAAATGGAGCCTTACATAGAGCTCAATAGTCAATCCCAAAAGTTGAGTCTATAATTTATTTTAGCTGTTTAGGTTAAATAATATTCCTCCAAGGTAAATTTGCAACTCTTATACTGACAACTTATGCTGGTATAATCATTTTAATACAGTTCCTTGCCTCGCCAGACTCTATTTCTATGTATGGTTCTCCACTAGGGTGCCAAACCAAAAAAGTAACAAAATTTTCTTGTCTAAGTTGGATCTTCCTTTTTCTATGTTTGGCCAATGGAAAACGTTCCTTTGTTCTTATCAAATATCTGTCACTCAATCAGTTATTATTTCTGTGTAAGAACATACTATGGTCTTTGTTTGATTTCAGGTTAGACTCTCAGCCTGTGGCAAAAATTTTAAGTTTATACTCATTGCTAGGCGTTCACGCCATTTTGCAGGCACCAGGTGATTAATTCACATCTAGTTTACTTTAAAGACTTGTTTCATTTACAGACACATGCTGTCAAAATAATAAAGTTGCCACTTAAGGTTCCTGTAATCTGTCCATATCTTTTTGGTCAATGATTTGGTGCAACTTTTCCTGGATTAGGTACCTAAAACGTGGTGTCAACGAGAAGGGTAGAGTTGCCAATGATGTTGAGACAGAACAGATTGTATGTGAAGATACTGTTGAAGAGATGCCGTCAGAAATAACTTCAGTTGTTCAGAATCGTGGTTCAATACCACTTTTCTGGTCCCAAGAAACTTCAAAGCTAAACATTAGGCCTGATATTGTCTGTAAGTTCAAACTCTTGCATTAGCTTTGTCATATTATACATGTAACTAATACGTAAAAACGTCTTTTCAGTGCACAAGAAGGACAAGAACTTCCAAGCTACTAGACTTCACTTTGAAAATCTTGTGAAGAGATATGGAAACCCTATTATTATTTTGAATTTGATTAAGGTAGGGAATTTCTTATGTTCTCTAACAAATAAGAATCCTAAATTTTATATCTTCCGTTTTCTATACATTATACGTCATTCCTGTCAGAGATTTTTGGTATTCATGTAATATCACTACTTGTTTGTTCTACATAATCAGTCATGCGAGAAGAAGCCACGGGAATCTTTGCTTCGTGCAGAATTCAGTAATGCAATTGATCTTATAAATAAAGATTTACCAGGCGAAAAGCGCTTGAAATTCTTGCATTGGGATATCCAAAAACAATCTAGAAGGTACATAGCTGGGATAATCAATCTCTCTCTCTCTCTCTTTTTGGTTAATCTTTACTGTTTGAGCAAGAAGTGAGTTATTAACTGTGTTTTCTTAATTTTATGTTTACATTATCTGTTCAACTTTCAACTGATCAGTAGCTACTGAAATATATTTAGGAAAGGTGAAAATGTGCTGGAAATGTTAGGAAAAGTGGCAGAATATGCCATAAATCTAACTGGAATTTTTTATTGCAAATTATCACCATCCTTGAAATTTCAAGATGTTCTGCCGACGGATTTTGGGTAAGGATTTCCTTTTGCAACTTTATGTTTTTATTATTGCTAATTTAGGTTTCTCTTTTGGTTTTATGATTAGCATCACAGTATCTTAGTATTCATTTTTATTATTTGTCAGCATAAAAAGTTTGAATCACAGACAAAATAGAACCCAATCTAAACAAAGTTACATTTAGAAGAACCAGAAATTCAGTGTTGATTATTTCTATTACTGAAAAATGATTTGTTTGTCGAAACCATTTTTTAAAAAATTTTTTATGGAAAATAGATTTATTTTCTACTATTTAGATGTGATATTAAAATATGTTGAAAAATATCCTATTTTTTTGTACAGAGGGAAAAATATTTTCACCTTCCGTAGGTTCGACATGACTATGTAGCCCAATCGATTGTGTAGCTCATCAATCATCTCTAGCCTTCTATCATCAAACCAAATAGGTAGGCAGTATAGCCCGATCAATTGTCTCGCTCGATCAACCTCCTGGCTCAATTAGATTGTCCAACTCGCCTAATCGCGACATAACTTGCGGACTTGACCAATTGGCCTAAGCAACCTCTGCCTGACTTATCTACTTGACTCATTTAGTTGACCAACTCAAATGAATAAAATGGACCTACTCAACCTTATCAAACTACTTACTCACTTAGATTGCCCAAACCACCCATACTGCTTGGTTTGCTCAAAACAATTGGTCTGGTTGGATCTACTAGCATGTTCAAACTGACAACTCACCCAACTCACCAAGCCTAATCAACTTGATTAGGGTCTTGATCCGACTAGTTGAATCTGCTTGTTGGACTCTATTAGCCAAACCGCCTATGCTAACAAGCCAAGCTTACTCAGTCTGGCTGAACACTCGATCTGTGTAATCTAATCAGCTAGATCCGGCTCATTCGACACAATTAGCTCGATTGACCTAAGAGTCCCACCCAACCTGTCTAGCCCATTTGGTCCAATTCAGTTGACTTAACCAACTGCATACTTGGATTGCCCAATCTGCTCTACTTGCTAGATTCAACTCACCAGCTCATGTGCCTTGTGCTCTTTGTAACTTGTCTGCATGACCCAATTGGACTAACAAGATCTTCTGATTTGACTGACCACTTACATTGCCCGTCTTGGGTAGACAACTTGACTTTATTGGCTTGCTCGGATGATTGCATTAAATTGAGAATGGAGAGACAGTTATTAATAAAGTGACGAGATTATAGAAGGGTAAAAGAAAATAAATTTTACTCTTTTTCAAAGGAAGCCATTTTCTTTAAAAAAAATTTATATTTTCTGTTGAACAAAAGAAAATTTCTCTTAATCCTGATTTTTCATCGCACCCTGAAAAATATTCTCTCAAATATTTTCTGAGAGAATATTTTTCATAGAACTAACAAACCCTTAGTCTAGAATAGCAATGGCGAAGCTTGACTTTCCATGAGTTTGATAACAATTTTCTACTCTCATTTTCTCTATGATGATCAAATCAATATATGATTATTATTCAAATTTTGTTTGATTAAATTGCTTCATACCCTAGGTTTATAATTTCTTTAATTCTTTGATAACCACTTTCAGGGAGCAAATTTTCATTTTTATGTATCTAACAGACTTTTATATTTCCACTTACTAAATAAGAGAACAAATTAGATAATGCTTATAATTTCTGCCATTTTAGGCATCATCGTAATGTTTTTCACCATTGTACACTATCTTATTTGTTTTTTTTTCATCTTTTCTTAGACATGATTGTTTAGAGCCTTTTTTTTCTATCTTAACTATTAGCTACGAAGTATATATTTGTTATCAATTTGGGTAATTTCTACAATTTAGGTATCACATAAATGTTTTCCACAATTGTATATTTTAATCTTGGGTTAGAGGTACATTTTTTAGAATTTTTTTACCATCTGGCAATAAATTAATCATGGTTGAAATTTTTTTATTGTGTCAAGTGACAGTTGAAATGCTAAAAAATTGTTGAACCTCGATACTCTTCAATAGTAATCTCTCCTATGCGCCTATGACTATTGTGTCAACCAGTACTATGTTGTGCTAACGTTCGATAGAGCTTGACAAGTCTCAACATGCATCATGATGAATTCAAGTAATCCTTATTTTTTAAAACTTGTTTCTTGGAAATTCTAATTCATATATTTTTATTTTTCCAAGTAAACAAGTCAACATTTAAGTCAGAAATGAATAAACACTATTGATATAGTTATAATTGAGATAGTCATATTAGAAGTATAAAATTAAGTCAAAGGGGATTAAATGAGTGGAATTCATTTATAATTCATCTTGGCATACTCTAGAATGTGTTGAAATATGTTGAATACTAGTACATTTATATACGATAAAATCTAATTCAATTGATTATGTAATTAATATTTTTATTTTAATAACTAAATGCAATAAATGAAAGAGTTTAAAATTAATAAAAGCCATATAAATTTATCTCAGTATATTTGCATGCATGCCAAAGTGTGTTGAGTGTCAGCAAAACATAACGTGCAAATTGTATCATTTGATTTGAGTAAGGGACTAAAATTCATATAATGATACTTTAACGTTTTTTTACAGCCAGGTATGTTACTTCTTTCTCTTCTTTCCTTTTTCTTTTCATCCCCTCCCTCCTCCACCTCCAATTCCCTATCAGCACAATTCCAAAACCATTCTTTCTTGTCAACCACTGAAACTGCAGCTCGGAATAATATATTTTAGTATTGAAATACTAATTTACCGTTCACAATCAATTAAGGAAATGCATTTGACCTATATACATAGCTATATACTTCAATAGTTGGCTAAAAGTGTTCTGATGGTCGACCTTTACAATTGTAAGAAAAACTGAAACAATAACAACAACCAAGCCTTATCCCACTAGGTGGGGTTGGCTATATGGATCCTTCGACGCCATTGGGTTCTATCCCCTATTATATTATCATTATCTATATTTAAATAAATTTTATCTTGTTTTATTGTTGCTAACTAAGCTTTTTTGGCCTTCCTCTTCCTCGTTTGATGTGTATAATTGACATAGTTTTATTGGTGTCTAAGCACATGCTTGTAAATTTTAAATGAGTCTCGCGAAGTTTTTCCTCAATATATACCACTCTGACTTTCTCTCTAATACTCTCATTCTTTATTTTGTCTATCATCGTATGCCCACACATTTACCTTAACATTATCATCTCTGCAAGTTTCATCTTTTGCTCATGTGCTCGAGTCATAGCCCAATATTCAACGTCGTATATCATAGCAAGTCTATTGTCATTTTGTAGAATTTCCCTTTAAGTTTTAGAGGTAATATATGATAATATAAAACACCCGACGCTAACTTCGATTTCAACCATCCTGCTTATATTCTATGTAAGATATTTCTCTTAATCCTTCAATCATTTTGCAAATATGATCATGAATACTTAAAACTCTCAGTTCCAGAGAACTTGCCATCTCCTATCTTAATAATTGTCTCATTACGTCTAATATTGCTAAACTTAAATTCTATATATTCTGTCTTTTGCTCTACTAAGCCTAAAACCTCTCATTTCTAGTATTTCCCGCCAAGTTTAACATTTACTCCTTCATGTGTCTCATCTATATAAAAAAATATCATTTGCAAACAACATGCACCATTGTACCATATCTTGAATGTGTCCCCGTCCATGATTTGTGTAAAAAGATAGAAACTTAGAATTGATCCTTGATGTAACCTTATCCTTATTGGAAATGCTTTAGTTAATCCGCCTAAAGTCTTAACTTTGGTTGTTACATCCTCGTACATATCCTTAATTAGTTCAATATATGCTACGCTAACACCTTTCTTTTCTAGAATTCTCCATGTAATTTCTCTTGGGATCCTATCATAAGTTTTTTCTAAATCAATGAATATTATGAATACTTTTCAATTACTTATTTGAGAAGATGTATAACTTCTATTGTCAACCGTCGAGGCATGAACCTAAATTAATTTTCGGTT
Organism: Kaempferia galanga; assembly: GCA_037974795.1. NCBI lineage: Eukaryota > Viridiplantae > Streptophyta > Magnoliopsida > Zingiberales > Zingiberaceae > Kaempferia > Kaempferia galanga. The sequence continues at coordinate 5,507 of JBBPFP010260255.1, read as the reverse complement.
ACCGTTGTCTCCTTCCTTAATCTTTTTCTATTACTCTTTCTTAAAGTTTCATGGCATGACTTATTAGTTTAATACCCCTATACGTTTCCTTTGTTGTTATATAAGAGAACTATAGTATTTACCCTCAATTCATTAGTTTTTTTTTTTCGTTTTCAATATCATATTAAATAATTTTGTAAGTCATTCTATACCTTATTTCCCTAAACACTTCCATACTTCTATTGCAAGAAAAACTGAAAGCTGAAGATAAAGAATGCCAGTTGTAGTACATTGTTTTTAAAAGATAAGTAGTTCTATTGATTTGGTTATATTATTTCAGCAACAAGTTTGAGTCATCATTGATTATTTCCCTTTTGGTTATCTCCAATATCCAAAATTAGCTTGGAGCTTGTTCCTTTTGCTTTTCTCCCCTTCTGAGGATGGCAGTAGATGATAGCTTTCCTCCATATTTATGATTATATATTGTCAAGTCATTCAGATGCTTTGATCAAAATGGCAGTGGTAAATGATAGATTGAGAATAGACTGAGATCACTAGGCTTTTTAATTATCTCAAAGCAGCATGCTGGAAACTATGAGGTTGAACTGCTGTTAACTACCACACTATTATGCATTTGAATCATGGATATGCTACATGAGACATGATTTTAGAAAATTGTCATGCAATAAACAATGCAGGGTATCAGTTGCCATTGGTTCTTATGGCAGTTCCTGGAGAGATGAAGGGCAGAACTCAGATATATCTCAAAGTGAATACTCTGGGGACAGAACCAAACACTATGATGATAATTCAGCCAATGAAATACATAACCCTGCTACTTCTCATAATGTCTATTCTGCAGATGAATTTGAGTGCAAAGTCAACTTGGAAAATCCACCAAGGCTTCAAAGTGGCATCCTTAGAACAAATTGTATTGATTGCTTGGATCGAACAAATGTTGCACAATATGCCTATGGTTTGGCTGCACTTGGCCAGCAGCTTCACGCATTGGGATATATAGATGTTCCAAAAGTTGACCCAGATTCCCCTTTAGCTGATGATATGATGGATATCTATGAAAGAATGGGGGACACACTTTCTCTGCAGTATGGAGGTTCTGCTGCTCACAACAAGGTATTAAAATGCATCAGATAAATAATATTTACTTTGATCGATATACTGTTTGTGAAAAAAATATTATACGACATATTTACTTTTTTTTGCTAATTACTTTTGAAATTTAATTCCCCCTTCCCAGGTTTTAGGTGTAATTTATTGATTTCCTTAAATTACTCATGGTTGGCTAGAGTATTTTACAAGTCATAATCTTATATGAATTGTGCTACGTATTGTATGGTGCATGTTTTTTTATTTGGGTAACATGTCTTCCTTGCTTGGGCATGTTTATTTTATTTCCTCACAATTTGTCGCACTCATTTTGTTAACCCATAAAAAACTTAAGTGACATAGCTTCACACTGGAAGCTATAAGCTATATGTTCTTAAAGTGCTGTCACTTATCCTTTAGGAAATCAGTGCCAATATTCTTGTTGATGTTTGAATATGAGAATATATTTATGTTGTTTGCAAAATTGTTTAGGGTTAGAAATTCTAATGTGAGAGAGACTATGAAAAATTGTAGAACAATAATTTTGATTTGAGATATATGATAAGTATGAGATATTGGGTCTACTATAAAGCTTATCTTACACATTCTTTTATGCCTTTGCCCTCGTTGTTTATGTAGAGAAGGTAATCATACTTCATTTTCATTATTTATATAATTAATCGTCAAGTGTTGAATTTATAATAAGAACTCAATAACTATTATCTAGATGTGTCAATGTGTTGGTCCTTGGCTAGGGATGGCTTGTGCTCACCTAGACCTGTTTTCCTTTAGATAGGGATGACCTCAATTTGGATGTAACTATGGGTTCTTGATTGTTGGTGTAATCGACCTCTGGTCAAGGTTGCCAAGCTCGGTTGACCAAGTTCAAATTGGCTCGAGTTGAGTTTCGATATTTGATCAATATGTTTGTTGACGAGAGTGAGATGTCAAGTAAAATGAGAGTTTGTTGCAGAGGGAGATTGTTGGTGCAATCGACCTCGGTTTAGGTTGACCAAGATTGATTTGGCCATGGATGGTTGAGCGAAAAGTCAAGTAGGTCAAGATTGAATGGATACTTAATAGTGGAGAAATCTAAATGGGTTACAGTTGACTAGACACTCGGCAGTCGAAATTCGGAGTTAGTGAGAGAAGTCCAAGTGGGTCACGATTGATTGAACATTTGGTGGTCGGAAGTCCAATAGATAGTTGGCAAGGGTGAAGTCCAAGCGAGGTCATGGAGGACTGGACACTTAGCATGAGAGGCAAAGTCCAAATGGGTTATAGAGGATCGAACACTTAACATGAGAAGTGAAGTTTAAGTGGATCATGGAAGACTGAACGCTCGACATGAGACGTGAAGTTTAAGTGGGTCAAGATTGATTAGACACTTAACAAGGAGGGAAGTCTTGGTAGGTCAAGGTTAACTGGATGTTGGCAAGAGTGAAGTTCTGACATGCCAAGATTGATCGATGTTAGACAACAGCGAAGTCTCGATAGGTCAAGGTTGATCGGATGCTAAACAGTGGTGAAGTGCTGGCAGATCAAGGAAGTTTGGCAAGTCAAGGTTGACCGGATGCCGGACAATGTTAAAGTTCCGACAGGTAAAGGTTGATTGGATGCTAGGCAAAAGAAGTCCCGACAGGTCAACATTGATAAGATGCTGGGCAAAGAAAGTCTTGTTAGGTTGAGGTCAATCAGATACTAGGCAATGCGAGACTTTTTCTTTGGAAAAGTTAAAATCAAAGGTATCAATCGACTGCTAGATAGTATGAATCCCTAAACTTTGAATTTGGAGTTTGAGGGGGTTTGCTATAGATCAGTCAACTACTACATTTTAGCAATTGATTGATGATACTGTTGTAGCAAACAGAATGTTTGAAACTTGGTCGATCAACTGGACGGATGATCATCAATCAATTGATGATATGGATTAGTCGAGTGTTGTTACTGTTGTAGCTAACAAAATATTTTGAACTCAACTACGTGACTCAACTGTTTAGGTGGCAGTTGATTGATGATCATAAGCAGTCGAACTTTGTGGTCAAAGCTAAGTTGGAAAGAGTTGTTCTGCTGGTGAAACAGTCAAATTCAGTAGAGGTGCATGTAGTCGACTGTTAGATGGAATCAACACCAACCTGAAGGCTATAAAGGAAGGATTTTGTGGATGGTTTCGCCGCCAGTTCTCGAGGGTTTTGGAGGACAGTATTGCTGCATTTCTGGACTTTAGGTGGCTAACCAAAGTAATCAATAGCGAGCAAAGCCAAGTTTATTTGTGTAAACTAGTTTGTTTCAATTTCTCAGGATTTCATTTGTATTTAGCTTGTATTGTTTGTAAGAAAGGTTTTCAGTAAGGAGAAAGATAGTGGTGTTATCGTTAGGAAAGTAGACTGTGAAGTAGGAATCGGGGGTTCTGAATCACGTAAAAATGGTTTGTGTTTGTGTTTGGTTTTATGTTTATTTTTCCGCTGCGTACTAACCGATTGTAGACGAGCATACAGATGATGAACGGGCGAAGCGAGTTGCTATTCACCCCCTTCTAGCAATGTCAACGGTCCCAACATTGATGACCTGAAATACTCTCATACCAAGCCCATCCCTAGCTTGGGAAAATTTAGTTGGGTTGTGCTCGGCGCTACTTGAATTTGTTGGGCCTAAATAATCATTTTATTAATTGTTTAGTGACGATTGGTGGAGATGACAATGCATCTAGTGGAGATATCCAATAGTAATTTGCACTGCATGTGATCATGACAATGCATCAATTGTATATGAATCCACAACCAAGATGGTAGAATTATGATCCATTTAGATAATGGATGACCAAGGGATTAAGGGGTGGATGATGGATTGAGGCTATTTATAAAGAAGCAAAACAAGTGAGTTGGGCACATGGCCATGCCCAGCCCAACCTATGTGCCCACTCGCATGATTGGCTTAGCCACGGGCTACACTTTGTTAGGCCAAATCATGCCCAATATTATTATAGACCATAGCCTAACTGTCTAACATGAACGATGATCTTTTCTCTTCCTATGCATGGACCGACCCATCTTTGGCTAGGTTGTGCCTGACATGACCAAATTGCCTAGGCCGAGCCACAAGCAGCCTGACTGGTCTAATTGACACATCTATAACTGTTTGCAAAGAAGTCCATGTTGAAGTATTTTGGTTGCACAAGGCTAGCTTTTCGTTGGCTTAGCTGATTTTTTGAGTTTCCTAATTAAATCTTCAGCTATACTAGATTCTCTATATGGGTTTCTTTTAGTAGTCTTTATTGTCCATTCACTAAAAATATGAATAATGTATAAACCTTCTCTACCTAATTCATCATCTTTAGTAAATACTTAATTGCCTAATTTGATTCATTCCTTGAAAAGTTCTGATACAAAAATTTCCTTCACACGGTTTTTTCTATAGGTAAAGGATTAATTTATCCTCAGTACAGCTATTCTTAGTTGAACGTATCTGGAATTTCCCAGGTTAACAATATAAATGCAGTCCCTTTTACCAAAATATATATGGATGAATGAGGAAAATAAAGTCTAGCTTGATTATCCATAGCCTATTATAACATGAAAATATTTTGCATTATCACAGCATCATTAGTTATATATTTTTTTTGTATGGTGTTCAGATATTTTCTGAAAGAAGAGGTCAATGGAAGGCTGCAACCCAGTCTCAGGAGTTATTGAGGACAATACAACGATATTATAGAAATGCCTATATGGACGCAGAGAAGCAAGATGCTATTAACTTGTGGGTTCTTTCATTCTTACCAATGGATTATCATTAAGCTCCTTGCAGTGTCCTACAGCAACACCTCCTTGGCAAGTCTCCATTTATTCTAATAACTTTCTGAAATTTGTAGGTTTCTGGGTCATTTCCAGCCCCACCAGGGTAAACCAGCACTTTGGGAGCTGAGTTCTGATCAACATTACAGTACTGGAAGGCACAATGCACGTTCTCATGAGAACGCAAGGTATATTTTGTTTATAGGATCTACATTCTACAGGTAGATAATGCATGGTATATTTCCTACAGGTAGATAATGCAAGGTAAATCTTTATGTTACCAGATGCCAAGTTGGTTGCCAATATGCCAAAGATGCACACTAGTTTCGTGGTAGTTAGAGTATAGGATCAACAGTTATAAATAACTAGATTTCGCCAATAGACAAAGAGAACACGATATTTCCTTGGACTCTTTAAGAGGAGAATCTCCATAATCATAAATGAGGATAAGAGAGGAAAACTAACTTCTTCTTTATAATTGCATTGATCTTAAATTTTATTTTGATTTTATATATTTCCAATGGCTTTAATTGAAAGAATGGAAATTGATATATATATATATATCTAGTAAGATGCGACAGTATTCTCTGTTGCAATGGAGTTCAAGTTGACCACTAGGATTGTAGAGAA
>JBBPFP010256950.1:0-17453 GCA_037974795.1 Kaempferia galanga | reverse complement strand
GGCTGAGCAAGAAGGTGAGTCAGGGTCATGCAGGGACACGGGTCATGGTAACTGATTTGCTTTATGTTAACCTTGCCTCATCAGAATGAGTGTATTGGGCTTGTTAGACTCAGCTTGAATTCCGTGAGCTTTGACCCTCTATAAGCAACCTCTCCAGCATCTTGACTTTGACCGGCGGCTGATCAATAGAACTTTGGACACGTAGGACTACAGAGCTCCGCCGCACCAGTCAGCTTAACGATCTTGATCTTTTAACTTCCTTCTTTCGACATTCTTAATATATCAATCCCTAGAAAGTCCAGGACTACTTCAATAGCAACGACTAATGAAGTATTTGGTGAAATTAATAGATCTTACCCATCGAATCGAACAAACCGAAGAATCAGTTAATTCGGTTACCATTTAAAAAAATATATTAATTTTTTAACATAAAAATTAATCAGTTTAATATAAAAAATAAATCTTGATATTTTAAATTTTTTATTATTTAATAAAAAATAATTTAATCGATTTTTAAAATTAAAAATTAAAATTGAACTTCGATTCAATTGATTATTTTCAGTGGAATCAAGTTTTGCTCACGCTGCTAGGAATCAATGGATTTAATCACAACTCGTGACAATAATAAACATGAAGATGTGAGGAGGAAATGAAAATGAGAACAAATGAAATGGAACCAGACCAACAGGAAGTTTACTTGTTAGTCGGTTATAAACTGATCCCGTGATTTATTTATTTTAATGGATTGTGAAAGATGTATGAGATAAACGTAATTATCTTTTTGATACAATAATATATTATTGTCTATGTCAAATAGCAGAACAAAGAAATACAAACACGCTAAATTTATAGGCTTAGGACAACGATATTTCACTGCTAACATAGTTTTGATAGAGTTCAGATTTATATATAGGCTTAGCAAAAGAACAATTGTGATCGACTATTGAAACCTATTGAATTGGATTTTGGAATGTTGAATCATGCCATAAAACCCCTGTTACATTGAAGTTGTTGTATGTATATATAAACAAAGAAATTATACTATGTTAGTTTTTATAGGTTACAATTTTCATTTTGAACTTGAAATAGGTGGAGATTACATGTAGAAACCAAGTGCTGCATCCCTCATTGACACTTCAATATGTCCGTGAAAATATATGGCGTCCCAGAGATGCTGTGCTAATACTTCCTGACTCGCCAAACATTGACCATGTCATGAGACTGTTGTACAGGAGAAGAACATCAGGAATGACCAGATGAATGTAATGTGAGTAAACAATCTATTAATTGTTTCTTGCAAATTGAGTAACGTCAATTCTTTCTCATTTAATTTGTTGGGCTCCACCAAAGGGTTGATGCTCATATAAGAAATTTTATCATCTCTATATGTGAACAAAAATGATTGGCAAGATTGATGAATAACTCTACCCCTGCTTTTAAATTTAATGTTGTTGGCTATTGAGAAAATTCTAACAATGAACACATTGCTCATGACTCTAACGCATCTTACTAGCTTTGTATTCTGTAGCTTTTACCAGGTCTTGAGAAGTTGAATTTTGCAATTCAAAATCGCAGAGCATCTGTTCCTTTTATCATGTACAAACTAATTTCCAAGCTCATGCCTTCTCATCGAGTAACTAAAATAAAAAATAAAAATAAAAAGGGACTCTTCACGGTGTTGGGTGATCGAAAAAAGCTGAATTTCTGCCCTGCTACTACCGGTATTCTGGTTTCAAAACCCATCTTGAAACACCAGAAACTTTTTCTAGAGTAGCAATCTCTTTGAGAAGATTTTTGAAGAGAGGCAAATCTTTCGACTGTATTCTGTCTTTGAAGTGTTGTGTTATGCTGGCAGAATCGCTCTGCCCACCTCGCTGCTGAATAAATGTGCAGAGCTGCCTGATCATCACCTCGGGCTGGACTATCATCAGTCTGTTGGAAGGCTTTGTCAACTGACTGCTTTCTGGATTTCTGCTTTGGTGACTGGAAGAAGATGCCAAATCCAGATCTTGTTCGAGTGCATCAGTGATGGCTCTTTCTTGAGTTCCCCGGATTTTAGCTAACAGTTCAGCTGATGATAGTGCCTTGCCAGCCATAGCTCCAGCTGATGTACCGTTTGGTCGGCTAGTAGATGCTTCCGTAGGCTTTGTTGGACTCAACAACTGTGCGTTATAAGTAGAGCCAAACCGGCTCCGGGCAGATGATGGTGCTCCAGCAGCACCAGATCTTCCAGTCCATGTTGGAACAGCAAAGCTTTCCCTGGCCCGAAGCATCCGGGACTCCCGCAAGGCTTGAGCTGCCCTCTGTGCTACTTGGGAAGCTTGCTCCTCCAGCTTCATCTTAGCATCGTCACTGGCATTCATAATGGCATCATGGTTCACTGCGCTCTGAGGATCAGAAACCAAGATGAAAAAATTAATTATGCATTTCATTCAAGGATAAAAAAAAGTTGCACGTATGGGCAAAAATTAGGCACTTACATGAATACCATTAGCATCCAAAAGATTCCTCAATATACTTGTTTCCCCATTAATACGATCATTATTTTGGTTAGTGTTCCCTTCTTCACCAACCGAGGAAGATTCTTGTTTTCCATGGTTGCTAATGTCACCTCCTAAATTTACTTCTGATAACTGACTGAAAATATTTGACGTCTCAGTAGAATTCCCCTGTTGATCATCTTGCAAGGTAAATAGATCCTTCATGTCTCTGGCTTTAAAGAAACGTCTTTGTTGAGGATTCTTCAGAATCTTGTTGGTAAGAAAATGTTTGTAAATTTGCCTATGATATACTTTCTCCTCTATAGTTCCACGAGTAATTAATCTGTAAACTGTTACGTCACGGGTTTGTCCTATACGCCAAGCTCTTTCTCTTGCCTGCTTGCCAGAAACTGAACTCAATATACACTGAAAAATACTAGTTGAGATTTTCTTTTATTTTTATTTTTATTTTTTTTGACAATTTAGATGCACGCCTACAGCTTTAATACAAAAATCAATTATGATGTAATTCGCTCCTGGAATACACAAAACATCAAGATGGTGATTCCAAGTTAAGATAAATTTTTGTGGTACAAAGTTGAACATGTGTAGTTGCTCCCTCCACTACCTGGTATGTTGTGAGAGACATTTTTCCTTGAACAATTGTATTCTTTATCTTCAAACAAGATGAGGCTAGAAGGTTCTTTAGTTGCTACAGTTGAATTGATGAACTAAAGGTTGATCTGTCATTATGACCCATTGAGAAACCTAGATGTCTATAACTATATATGTGAACTCCAGAAACCTTACTATTATTGATAGTTTGAATTAGTACGGCTACCCTTTAACCAAGGACCAAAATATAAGTCACTATGAGGAATGAATCTTACCTGCTCATCATCCGTAAAAACACACTACAGTTATATGAGGTGGCCATTCAAATCAAGGAAAATGAAATTTCAAACTCTAGATATTTCAATCAGTAGATATTTGCAAAATAAGATAGAATGGAAATTTTCCCAACTAAATTCCCAAATATCCAGAAAAAGGCTCAAAGACATCTAGCTCCAAACTAGTTATTCAACTAATTGCATAGTCAATCTGGCAATCTAAATCATCCAGAACAACCTGCAGCAAATTCATCATCGATCTTCACAAAACATCTACACAACCACATAATGATAGTAGAGGGTGCATGCCGTCTATCAAGTTAACGAGAGAGAGAGAGAGAGAGAAATTTACAAAATTTTCTACTAAAAGATCATCTTCATTCCATACGGTGAAAAGAGCTTTAGCCTACATTATGCAAATTTTTAATGTCTATCTTCATCAAAAGACAGACATTAAAAACTACAGAAAGAGAAGGGAAAATGCTAATTCTCAGTATCTATTGTGTATTTTTTTTATATTCAAAATGATTATTTGTTAATCAAACAATCTTGATTATCACATAATTCATAAAACAGAAACTCCAGTGATCCTTCTAAAAGAAGGTATGAACATAAAAACACATTAAATTATATCACAATAGCCAATCTTGGCTTCCTCTTCAAACTTCTGATGTAAATCATCAAGTGTCCCCTCGGGGTAGTGCAGTGGTTAAGGCATGAGAGGTTGCCATATGAGGTCTTGGAGTCGAAACTCGGCATTCCGAGCATATCCTCCCCCATGCTTTACCACTTGCACTAATCGCTAGTAGCCACCCATGATTTACTTCCTTCGTGTTGGCTCAGGGAGGTTGGCGGAGGCACTGGGGGCGAGCGAATCGCCTTTTGCCATATGATGTAAATCATCAAGTGAATGTATAATACAATGAAGTAGGTGATTTAATATAAGAATAACTACCCAGCTGGTTTATCCAGAAACAGCTAAAGTTAATTTAAGCATAAATTATGCAAAAATTTTGCAAGCAAGTAACAATTGCAGTCTTCATTGTGAAGTTAAGAACCAACTATAATGAACATAAAAGCACATTAAACTAGTTACACAATAGCTACTCCTATATTACTATTTAGATTTAGGACCCAAACCACCAATGTGAATGTTGATAAAGCGAAACACACGTTCACTAAATGGGGCTTGCCTATATACTATATATGATATGTGGACAGGCCATTAGCCTCACCCTTCCTCCAAGAAATTCTTTTTTAAAAAAAAAATCCCAACTATTTCAGCATAAAACGGGTAGACTGCATTTTAGTAAGAAATCCAAAAGAAACATGACAATGATAATTCTGGCATCAAGAATAGATCAAAAGCAAAGGCTCCAAATTTTATCAACAATCGATATCCCTAAACATTAATTAGAGAAAACTAACAGTGGTATTTGGGAACTTAGTCAATTACTGTACAACCTAGCCAGCATAAAGTGTTCCAATACTTATATGAAACTTGATTAAGTCAAAAACTGTAAGAGCTAACACTATTTCTTCCCCTAAGAGAGATCTAAAAGGCTCCATGACATAGAAGTGAAAAATCAATGTAAATAAGTTGCCCTTGACATTCAAAGGCACCATAAAACTAGTCAAAAGAGACTATTTCATCCATGTAAGACATGGATTCTGCATTGTTAAAGGATTTGTTTACCTGCATATCGGTTGAAGGATTCCAATCAGGATCAAATATGATGACCCTATCAGCACCTGTTAAATTTGTCCCCAAGCCACCAACTTTAGTAGTTAAAATGAAGACAAAGACCTCCTCTGAGTTATTAAATTCATCTATAAGTGACATCCTTTGCTTTATAGGGGTAAGCCCATCCATTCTGCGATAGCTATAACCATTTGCAGCTAGAAAGTTCATGAAAATGTCTAGCATTTGTTGTGTTTGTGTAAAAAGAAGAACCCGATGCCCTTGTTCCTTCCAAACCTTAAGAACTTGTGAAACGACTTTCATCTTTCCACTACGTTCTATATTCCCATAATCTGGATTGCCAATAGCATGTTCTCTTTCTAATAAATCAGGATGATTGCAGATTTTTCGCATAATATCTATTCCATACAATGAGTTTCTTCTTCCATCAAAAATTTGCTCCACCTCAGAACTAGCAAGAAATGCTCGATAAATAGAACGTTGCTCTTGTGTGAGGCTGCAGAAAAGGACATGCTCTGTTTTCTTGGGAAGGTGAGCATTCACATCAGCTTTCATACGCCTTAGAAGGTATGGCATGATCAAATCACGGAGAACAACTGCGCATCTATATGCAGTTGATACTTGCAGTGGTGTGGCATTAGCATATCCACCCACTGTAATTGGAACTGCAAACTCCGTCTCAAAAACAGGTAGAACACCTAGTTTTCCAGGGAACACAAAATCAAAAAGAGACCACAGTTCTGCCAGTTTGTTCTGAATTGGTGCACCAGTCATGATTATGCGATGCACAGTTTGTAGTTGTTTGCAAATTAAAGTTATTTCAGCATTTGGATTTCTTATTCGGTGGCCCTCATCCAAAATGGAATATCCCCATTCTATGTCGAGCAACTTCCTGTCCATAATGCGTAATTGTTCATATGTAGTTAGAAGCAAACCTGATTCTGACCTCACAATCCGGTCAATCATGTCTTCCCATCTTTTTGTTGGTTTTGCAAAACGAGGTTTTTCATTGTCACTGCCTATCGAAGATTCGCTATCATAATCACTTTCGCTAGATTTAGATGTTTTCTGTTCACTAGGAAAGTGTGCAGAAACATGAAGTATCTCAACTTCAAAATCAGGGTACCATTTCTGAACCTCCCTCTGCCATTGTCTAAGAAGGGTTACAGGGCAAACAACGACACTCGGTTTATACAATTTACTATAGTGAAGAGAAGCAAGAAATGATATGACCTGGATAGTTTTTCCCAGGCCCATCTCATCTCCTATAATGCCTCCAGCTCTTTGGCAATGTAATTCCCACAACCATTGAACTCCCACTTTCTGGTAGTCAAAAAGTTTTGAGAAAATAGCACCAGGAATTTTTAAGCCTCCTTCAAGGACTACACATGATTCATCCATACTTTCTGCCTCAACTTGCATCTCACCCTCATAATCAGAAGTTGCATCTCCATTTGAAGCTTCAAGAAATGATGACAGAAAAACCTAACATTATAATTTCAAAATGTCCAGAAATTTATGTATCCATGTTTGCTGGATTAATTTGCACATGTGTCTGGTATTTATTTATTTATTTTTTATACAACTATTGAATAATAAAACGTGGATTATTTATAGGATATAAATTATTCAAGTTTGGCACAAGAAACATGAAACAAAATGCTGCAATTTCCAGTCTAACTAAAGAGACACCTACTACAAGAAAAGAAGTACGGATGGCAACAGCATCACATTCACACCTATGGCATCTTACTTCCATTGTAAATAATAACATCTAAACAGAAAAAAATTAATGTACTAAGAATGTAAAATTTGAGGAAACAAAATTTGAAATAAGACAGACTCATAGAACATCATATTAAGGAATCTAACACCTGTGTAAAATGTAGGTATAGAAATAGGAAAAACCTACAATTTTGTTGAAGCATAATATTTGTAGACCTATAAAATAAATCATTGTTAGCCTACTGTTTGAAAATAAAGAAATGCATGCGATCTGGTTCACTGGTGGTTCTCAAATTGCACCAGGAAACCTTATAAAAGATAAAGCATGTACACCCTAGTTTGATTTATGGCTCTTGGTTGGTGCAAATATTGAACGATTGTCCCCCACTCATTGGCTCTTGGCTGTACACAAGTTAGATTCTTTCTTTTCTTCAATATGTTACAGTAGGACTCCTCGAAGACATCTCTGAAAATTATTTGGATTTTTTCAATCATATTATTGTTATGTAGTGTAACTTTGCTTCCTGCATGTCATGCCATCAATAATCCTATTTATCATTCATACCAATCTTTGCAACTGAGTGAGGTGCATACACCTATCAGGTACTGACATCCATGTCAGTGTGACACATTCCCATTTAGATTGCCCTACTATTCATTCAAGCAGTTAATAACAATTATCTTAAGCCAAAGAAACAAAGAAAATTATACAAGTGACTAAATATTTTAAATACCTAACAAGCACACAACATGATTAATTATTTTAACTACGTTTTGGATTCAGTGAGGGTATGCTAGATTACAGTCCCTCAAACTGCAGGTGTTCAATCATGCTACTACAAAAGTAAATATGTGAACTTTAGGCAAGTCCCAGTTCATGTATTGGGATTTTTAATCATCTTAATGTTATGTAATTTATTTATTTTTCTTCCTGCATGTCATTTCATCAATAACTCTATTTATTATCCAAACCAATCTTTGCAACTGAGTTAGGTGCATACATCTATCAGGTCCTGACATCCATGTGGGTGTTACACATTCCCATTTAGATTGTTCCACTGAAGCAGTTAATAACAATTATACAAAGCTTAAAGAAAGAAAATTCTACAAGTGATTAAAATTTTTAAATACCTAACAAGAACACAACATGATTGATTGCTTAAGCTACGTTTTAGGTTCAGAGAGGGCTATGCTAGATTACAGTCCCTCATACTGCAGGAGTTCAATCATACTATTACAAAAGAAAATAGGTGAATTGTAGGCAAGTGCCAGTTCATGTATAAGGATGGACAAGTTCAGTTTACCCATTTATCCAGGCAAATGTTGGAAATTTAAAGATATAGACTAAGTCCCATTTATAGCTCAAGACTTGCAATGAATGGTCTCCGATTAAATTTAACAACTTTATGATGATAATTACATGATCATTATGGAAAATAGAAACATAGAACATCTTTTAGCATGGGACTGATTGCCTACCACATCCACTCCATAACTTCTGCTTTGATAAATCTTGTTTTCTCCATTTCTTGTCAGGTTTAGGTCGTTTTAGCCGTTTGAGGTTTCTTTTTTTCTTATCCAATTCCTCTGTTAAAGATCGAGGGTGTTTTAGAGGTGCTCTAAGCCTTTGAAAAGGAACTGTAGGCGGTTCAAGTGCAGGTAAAGCATCAGCATCAAGTAATTTAGTTGTTGGGCGAGTTGAAGCAATCTGGGACATTGACTCTGAAGCTTTTGCGATGCTGGTCAATGCAAGATTTTCAACTGAGCATGCCGCAGAAGCATCTTGCTCAGTTGAAGTTCCTGGATGTTGAACACGACGTTCAAATCCTTTAAGCTTGTGAAAAGGGGTCAATATACCCTTTCGAACCAATTTATCCCTCTCCTACATTTAAATAGCAGATAATGAGTGGAGATCATTGCATTAGCCTTAAGTACTATTACTCAAAATGAAAAGGGCTCTTCCCGTGGGTACAGGGAAAAAGAGAGATTTGCTAATAAATGAGACAACACGTACAGTTTCCATAAACCCAGAAGATGATGATGCATCAAGGACGGCATCAAAATCAACATCTTCATCATAAGAAACAGCCTTTAGCGATCGTTGTGAAGGCCTAGTTGACAGTTCAATTGTCGGTTTTTTCTTTTGATTTTCTCTAACTAACTCTCCAAGCAGCTCGTCAGTCTGTTTTTCATGCTCGATATCATCAAAAGGACAATCACCAAATGAAGAGATTTCTTTTTCCAGTTGTTCCTTTGCCTTCTTGAGGCTTCTTAAACGATCTGACACAAGAGCCTGTTCCAGACTCAAGTCATTGGAACATTGAACATCATTTACAGCACTCTCCTCAACTCTGTCACCACCATCACCATTTTGATCACAAGTGTCATTTCCAATGCTAGAAGCTACTGCATCAATTTCAACTTCAATTGCCCGTAATTTATTGCAAAGTCTAGTTCGTGAAGTTAATAAAGAAGTTTCATCATCAGGCTTGTGCTGTTGAGAACTTTCATCTGGCTCACTGACATAATTGGCAACACATTTTGCCTGCATAGAAGCATGAAATTTGTTAAATTCAAAAATAGTATACACACAACTCTATCCCTATTCCATGGTTGGATATTGTTCAAACAGATTTGAGTTTGAATTTTCTTTGTTTGAAATTGCAAATTTCAAAGTTAAAATTCGATACTAAACTAGAACAGATTTGAATTGAGTGTTCCAGTTCTGGTATAAACATTTGGTATAAATTATTTTGCAATTATCTTCTCGATATGTACAAAAAAGCCTACAGGTAAGTGTTTGTAGAAAATGTAGTTAAGAAATACAAGTTTGCTCTAATACTCAGTTATTTGTTTCCTTGAGTGTATGCTACCTTGTCCAGCAGGCATGCAGGAATCTGTTAGGCACTATAATTAGAGTGTAACGCTAAAATAACAACCAATTTCGACTTTAGTCATTCAACATCTAATTGAACCAAGCGGAGAGAACTCCATGTTGACTTTGGACTCATCAAGA
The DNA here is from genome assembly GCA_037974795.1 of Kaempferia galanga. Lineage (NCBI taxonomy): Eukaryota > Viridiplantae > Streptophyta > Magnoliopsida > Zingiberales > Zingiberaceae > Kaempferia > Kaempferia galanga. The sequence goes on along the minus strand of JBBPFP010256950.1, from coordinate 7,640 downwards.
ATGTTCTCTATAATCCCAGAAGCCTATTAGACCCAACAAGCAATGAAATTGGACCTCACATTTCCACTCCCAAAATGATTTTCTTATGCAATGAATTTTTAACATTTCTCTCTTCCCTTTCTTATTTGTACCCTTTTCTCACGCACTAATTGCAGAAACAAAAAAGAGAAAATTTTAATCCCTGCAAATTGCGTCCTAACAAACATTTCTATTCATTAAGGTAAAACATAACGCTACCAGCTTACTTGGTATTATGATCCTAAGATATGTGGACTGACACTCATTTAACTCCCGCTACAGCTAGTCAATATCCTTGTGTTCGATACTTGGAATCTTGAACAGAATCTAATGTGTCGGCTAGTAAAACTATGTTCAGGTGTGCTAACGAGCAAGCAAAACTGTCACCTTTTTTCTTGCAAATTTAATAATCGAATGTGTTTCTTTGCAAATTTCTTGCATTATAATATAGCGGAAGAACTAAAGATCTAAGAGAGCAAGTGCCACTTTTTTTTTCTTTTAAGAAAACAACAACCCAGCAAAGGCAACAACAAGGCGCAGTACCTGTGAGAGAATTTCGCGTTCGATGTCTTCAGGATTAGCCGATGAAATGCCCAAACTGCTCAGCAGAAGCTTATCCTCGTCGCCTTCTTCCATATTCTCAAGCGAGAGACCGAATCCCCTTTCAGATTAACGCGGAAGGGAAATCGAATGGAGGCATCGCTAAGGCCATGAAGCGAGCGAGGAAAAAAAAAGCAGAAATTTCCTGGGAAAAAATAAGGTGGAAATAAGCAGCAATCGACCAATATCAATCCGGACAAGAGAATCGGCTTCGAACCCTAGAAACAGGATCCCGTGCTCCGACAGGGCGATCGTTGGTCGACGGCAACGGCGAACGAAGCGGCATTTTGAGGACGGTTTAGCAAATAAGCAACAGGTGAACCGGGTTCAGATCCATGTCGATAACTCGGAGCCGAGTCTAACTACGTCCCATGCGGCGCCACGTGGCTGTTTCTTGATCAGCAAGGCAGGCAGCAACGATAATTATTATGAAAGTTTTATTGAGACAGTACGGTGGATAATTGCGAAGGGCCGTATCTCTTGAGTGAGTTTATATTCAATTTTAAAAAAATAAATTTATAAATATATCATGATTAAAAATTAAATCATGAACATCTAAATAACAATTGAACGTCTCTCCACTGCCCTTCATCGTAGTCCGGTAGACCTAAAAGAGCACGGTCTCAATGCTAAGGCCTGTCCTTGAGCAGCATTATGGCAATCGAGGCTCATTTCCGTGCAGGGTAAGAGAATTTGGCTGGGCTTTTGTGGAAGGTTCAACGACAGTGGCCAACTCTTGTTGCGCAATTCAAAGACACATCAAACGGCTGCGCTCAAAACTAGTCATGAAAATTTCCTGTTGCTATAATTCAGGTGTAGCACAAGGGATCCTGTCCATTGCTTATTTTCTGTCGCGGAGGTTTGTTCAATTGGGTCCTCCTCTATAATGACAAATGAGCATAAGCTAAGCTCAAACAGACGAACAGGAAGAAAGCAAGTGCTTAAAAAAGTCATCTTAACAAGCAATTGTTGCTGAAAAATTTATTAATTTATCATTATTGTTGATATATTTAGTATTTAATGCAATGAGCATTAGAGACTAGTCATGCAAGACCCAAAACAAATGCTAATGATTGAGGAGAGAGACGTGGATTTGCTTGCTAGATCTCTCCTCCTCTTCATGCGGAGGAGGAGGAGGAGGTGTGGAATCCTTATTTCCAGCTCACTTTCAGATGCAACAAGTTAACTAATTTAATGACGCAAGCTAATCCAATCATATTGGATGGAGTTAATAGGCATTAAGAAGGAGCAGGAGAGAGTGGAAGAGAACAAGAAGAATCGGCCTTGCTTTTGTCTCTCTCTCACCTTTTTCCATGCTTTTGTAACCGCACAAAACACACAACGCTTCAAAAGCAAGAGAACTAACGCCGCAAGCAAGCAAGAGCAGCAAAGACGATCAGAAACAAAAACCAAAAACATGCAGAAGAAGAAAAATAAAGGTTTCGGAAATTATGGCCAAAAGCAACAAGATTTCTCGAGGGATATGGCGATCTCCTTAAACTGCTCTCATTTGCTTTATTCATCTTTGAAAACCGTTTCCAAAGGCTACTCGTTGTTGATTACATTCCACTTCATGAAAATGCGCGCACAACTCTATCAATTCTCGTACTCTGAAGTTGACAGAACAGGAATCCAACAGGATGTCCATGGATGGAAATCAAATGTCTCATGGATCTGACAATAAGAAGGCCATGAATCGATCGACCAGAATTGGCTTCTCATTTTAGGGTATTACCCGTTGAGCCAGTCTATTTTGTAAACACTGGCTACAGTTGGATCCATGCAGAGGATGCAGTGGCAACTGCTAACGGGTGACGTAATGTGTGTCTCCCTTAAAACGAGTGCCTCACATGACTCTTATTCTATGCCTTGTGCCCGTGAATTGTAACGTATTAACAAAATTATAAAAAAAGAAACGTAAATTGATGTTTTTTTAATTTAATCAGCTAATTATTAGTTGTAAACACTGAATCACTCCCCTGCTTCGGCTATAAAATGGTCCTTCCTCTCACCTCACAACCTCAAGCCGTTCAAACCTGCCCCATCACCACTCTCGCATGATCTCCCACCCTCCTCGCACTACCTTATCTTCGTTATAGTGCTTGAGTTGAGTTATTCTTTACTGTTTTTGAGGAGGAGGAGGAGGAACTGCGAGAGATGGCAGGCTTATCTTTACATCATCCTTGGGCTTTCACCTTTGGAATTCTAGGTATATATATTTATTTATTCATATATATCGATCTTAATCTCCCTCATTTGAAAACATGTAACTTGAGTTTGATCATTAACAGGTAACATCATTTCGTTCATGGTATACCTAGCACCACTGTAAGTCCTATCAGCAAGCTCTCCTTTGTTAATTAATGTTGGTATTTTTTTTTCAACTCTTCTGTTCCAGTAATGAATTGATCAATGGCGTACAGGCCTACGTTCTACAGAGTGTACAGGAAGAAATCCACTGAAGGATTTCAATCGGTGCCTTACGTGGTTGCTCTTTTCAGTGCCATGCTATGGATCTTCTACGCCCTCCTCAAAACCAACGCGTACCTTTTGATCACCATCAACTCCTTCGGCTGCATCATCGAGACAATCTACGTCCTCGTCTACTTGTTCTACGCCACCAAGGATACGAAGGTAGTCCATCAAACATTCTCATTAATCGCATAGAGGAAGACTACTGATCGAATTACAAATTGATTGCAGGCATACACTGTGAAACTTGTGGTGCTTTTGAACGTGGTCACCTTCGGCTTGATCCTTCTCTTGACTCTGCTTCTGGCAGAGGGCTCGAGAAGAGTTCAAATTCTAGGGTGGATCTGCGTTGGGTTCTCGATCAGCGTCTTTGCGGCTCCCCTCAGCATCATTGTCAGTATATTTACATGTTTTCTTTTGGAGAAATGAAATTAAGAAAATTTGTGACGTATAGTTTACTGAAGAAAGAAGGGATGACACTTGCAGAGGCTCGTCGTCAGGACAAAGAGCGTGGAGTTCATGCCATTCTCGCTCTCTTTCTTCCTCACGCTGAGCGCCATCGTCTGGTTCTCGTACGGTTTGCTGAGCAAGGACATCTACGTTGCGGTAGTCTATTTAATTACTTAATCAATAATTAAAACTGCAAACTGCTAATTAATTAGTTAATAAATACACTTTGTCAGTTACCGAACGTCTTGGGGTTTATCTTCGGCGTACTTCAAATGTTGCTCTACCTAGCCTACAAGGACACGAAGAAGGTCATCGAGTTGGCGCCGGAGCAAGTCATAGCCATCACCAAGATCGGCGGCGCTGTCGAAATCTACATGGTCGACTCTGAGCCGGCGGCGGATGCCGGCGAGGCAGCGGGGCTAGCCGAGCAGGACGCGATTGACGGAAAGGAGAAGAAAGAGATGAAGCAGCTCGAGGTCTGATGACGGAAGAAATTATGCTAAAGAACTACTGTTAATGTAGGGAAGCTGATGGGAAATGGAGTTGCGCTGCGGTACGTGCACCTGCAGACGCAGCAACATTAAGAAGCAACAAAAAGAAACTCTGTCTTCCCATTTCTGTCATAAGATTTATCTATTAGATTATGAAAACTATGTTTGCTGCTTGCAGATGTTTCTCCTAAAACATAATTATTTAGTTCCAATTCAACGCTTGATCGATCGGTCGATTGATCGAGTGCCAAAACAGAACTCACCGTACTTTTGCAGAGTTGCGTGGCTTTTTCCATGAACGCCGTCGATCGTATTGTCGGATTGTGCTCTTTCTCCATGATTTCGTGACGAGAAAGTTGGTCAGTTAATGGTGTATGGCAATGAATAACCGATCTTACCTAGGTTGTTATTGTTATTTGTTGTTGTTGTAGTTATCTGATTGGTTGAGTATTAAATATAATACATTCAATAAGGTTTAAGAATAAGATAGCTAGAAGAAAGTACCAAAATTGGCCTGATTTAATGGTTTGGCATTTGTGAATTATCAATCTCTCACCTACTAGGAGTAAAATTTGTTGTTGGAATAAACGATATCACTATTTACTCTAATAAGTTATTATTATTATTTTTTATCTACTAGCAACAAACCTAAAACAAACGCACACACAACTCATTTAAGGGAGAATAAATAAATGATAATTTAAAGTCTACAAGTGTAAAATAGTTATGACTTAATAAAAATATTAAGTAGGAAAAATTGATATAATAAAAATTTTATAATGTCTACAAGTGTCTAAATTAAATATTAAGTGGTAGAATATTCATACCACAAAATTGATATTTCAAAATTACTTCAACTATGGATGATATTTAGTAATTTTATCTTATGGTTTTATGCATATGATCAATGGTTTAAGAATCAATTTCACATGAATCTTTATTACAATCACATAAACTAAAAAATTTATTAAAATGAATTATATAATTACATTGTATACCATTTTTTTAATATAAAGTATGTGTTTAACATGTTATTACTAATAATCACTTATATATATTAATTTGATTTTTATGCATTTTTAAAATAATTTTATTTAATAAAAAATAGGGGGAAAAAGAAGAAAAGGTCCAAGAAAGTTAAAAAAATATATGAATTTTAAAAAATAAATTATGAGCTAACATTGTAGTAAAAAAAAAGGTAGAAATAGAATCTACCCAGCGGTCCGCACTGTCGGCTTCGAGGTAAATCAGAAAGCGAACTATAAGACGAGTCGAGTTGAGCCCTCGTCAACTGGTAAAAGGCAAACCATCTGCAAAAGGACGCAATCTGACGATAAAGAAGCCAGGAAGCATGGTTAGGGTTGAAGCGGAACGGGGCGCCGTGCAGGATGACGGCGACGACGAGCGCCGTGGACAAAGCCTCTCACTTGGTCGTGCTCCCGTGCTGGTCACTTTTCCCGACGTTTCTCGCCGCAGATCCCAGAGCTTCCCATCACCTCTCAAGTTGGAGAACGAGGAGGGCACCGAGGACATGAGCCCTCGCAACGTGTGGCAGGTGGTCCCTCCTCCACATTTTCCCTTCTGTTCTGCTTCCCTTTCGTATTTCTTGCCAGTCTGTGTTCTCCCATGTTGGCGGTTCCCTTCGAGGAAAGGGAATTGACGATTAACCTGTTCGTCGAGGAATTTTCTCTTAACTAAGTATTGCTATTTCTACCATCTTTAGAAGCGGCTATTTCAGCTATGGCGTTCTTTAGAAGAAAAAACTACTTTTCTGTCTGTCTTTCATGTACGAAGCCATCCGTTTGCAGTTATGCATGTTAGGAACGTTTTACATATTCTAGAGAATTATGGAAATGACTATGAATTAGATTGCTAAAATTTTCTTGTAGCATGGCTGATAATTAGAAGAGGGAGCTTCAAATCTTCAGTTTGCACTATGTTGTAAATTATCTGCGTATAAGGTTCTGTAGTTTATAATGAGCCTAGGGTTAATTTAATATCCTTCATTGCAAATTTGATTATGATTCGATGGAAAATTTATTTTCAATGTTCTATTTGATCGACCAACTTTATACGGTGTTGATGGTCATTGCCTTCAAGATAGCTCTGTTAGTTTATTGTATTTTTATTAGGTTATTATTTTCTCAAAATGCTACTGACACTAACCTTATTTGGAATATCCAAGATAGCTTTCTAGCCATAACAGTGGGTCATAATGAAGCTCCTTCCTGGTGGCAACTGCACTGTAGAAGCTGCTCTCAGCTACTGGAGTTTCCCTTTCAGCATTGGCTTTAACTTGGAGAATCATGATCTGAGAGAACAATTCCTGTTTACTATGCCTTCTGCAATATCAGTTTTGTTTCTGCCTTCTATGCAAACCAACGGGTTCCTAATATAATTGAAACAGCAACTTAGTTATCTAAATGTTCAGATCAGAATTGCTGGGGTATTTATATTTGGAATGAGTAACTCCTACAGACCATCATGTGTAACGAGAGATGAATGGGGAGAAGTAACCTGATGGTAAGTTGGACCAGTTACCAGCTGCAGTGCCAGTTAGGTTGGAAGCTAGAATTGGAGGCTGATATGGCAAAATGAGGGAAGAATACGCTGAGAAAGAAAAAAAATATTAATTATGAGATACAAGACGTGCACAACAACTTTAGGAAAAGCAATGGTTAAGACTTGTATGGGTATTTGCATCTTTTCCACTTAATCTGGGTACCCAATAATCAGATATCATGTTCAGGTAGTGGAGTTGGATAGGCTAGTTTGGTTCCCTTAATTGTACATTATCTCACGTACCTGTATGCTATACTTATTCAACTAAATACCTGCATGACTCGTTATTATTTATCTCAGGACTATTACAACTTTGCACCTAAGATCAAGTTTATTGTTCTTGTCATTGACAAACTAGCTCACTGCTTATGTGCAGGATCTTTTTCAATAGTTGCATTGATATTAGTGTTTGTTGATTTTAAACTGGAGTTTAGAGTGAGAGTCTGTCAAGGTTACTTCTTAAACTTAACTATGAAGAGGGACCCTATAACCTAAAAAGGTTAAATGGTGACCATTTTTGACAATTAAATATGGTCCTATTAACGAATGCAATTAGGAAAGGTTATTTGAGATAATATCCACACAGTATATGTGGATCCATTTTTATTAGCTTTCTTGCTTTTAGTGTGGGGCAGTAACTGAAACTAGTTTTCTTCACAATTATTATGGAACTGCCTTTTTGTTCAAGTTAATAGTCCTTGTAATTCATTTGAAAAGCTTATTGGAAGTCGTACACTTCCATCCAAAACTTTGTTACTTGCAAAGCTATGTGAGGGTACACGATGAACCGATATGATTTTTTTTTTTCTGAACTTGGTTCTTGAATTGCTGAAAGCCTGACTATACAATTTTCTTCTGAGTATAATCTGACAGTGTGAGTTTAGCTCTGTTAATTGTCAAAGAGCATGTTCCTTTTCAAGACCAGTATCTTAGTTAGGGAGTTATTTGACCATTTGTAGTAAGTTTGGACTAGAATGTCACATGCTCATAGATTATATTTGGTGTATATAAATCCAGTATGCTACTGATGTATAACCATTATAAAAT
>JBBPFP010255856.1:10000-17454 GCA_037974795.1 Kaempferia galanga | reverse complement strand
TGTACAAAGTTAGGTCAATTTATAGCAACAAAGAAAAAAGTAAGAATATTAATGAGGACTACAAAAAAAAAATATACGAAAAGATAAAAAGAAATACGTCCACGCCCTATATATTTGATGCCTTCTCCTACAAAGAAACTCATAAGACCTACTCCATTTGGAACGGCATCAATTATCCGTCTATCAAAAAAATAAGTTAATTCAGCCAATCGTCTTATACTTCCCATTAAGAATGTTGCATAAAAAACATCTATATAACCACGATTATCTGACCAATTATAAAATAAATTAATTATGTTCTCGCAAAGAACTCGTTTAGGGCCTTTTTTAACAAAAAAATTAATTAAATATAAATTTTGTAAAGACGAATAAACGGGTTTATATAAAAAGAGCGCTATAATTATTCCAAAATAGGAAATGCTGACTGAAAAAATGGAATCTTTTACAAACTCGTACCAATTAAAATAATTTTTAGAATTTGAATGTAAGAGGTTTATAGATGGAGTAAACCACTTGGATAATATATCTAAGTCCATTCCTTGGTCATTGAAAGGTATTCCTATGGATCCAATAAACAAAGTAAATAATATCAATACAAGTAGAGGGAATAACGTAGTATTGTCCGATTCATAAGGATAAGAATAGGAACCTTTTTTACCAAAATTATGAAAAATAATAAAAAGGGGGGTTATCTTTTTTTCATTCTCATCAATTTGATATGTTTTTTTAAAAAAAGTGCTTTCATTATTATTCCTTTTTAAAAAGGATAGTAAGTCCATTTTTTTTTTTTTTGAATCTTTACCCCATAGAGAGATTGAGTACAACGAAGTATTTTTTTTTCCACTGTAATTTTGCAAATGAGCATTTAAATGTCCTTCAAAAGTCAGTAAATAAATCCGAAACATATAAAATGAAGTTAATCCTGCTGTGAATAGGGCTATTATTGCGAAAATCTGTGAATACAACCAACTATCATTAATAATTTCATCTTTCGACCAAAAACAAGCAAGGGGTGGAATACCACAAAGAGAGAGTGTACCTAAAAAAAAAGCGTTTTTTGTAATTGGCACGTGTTTTCCTAAACCTCCCATAAGAACCATATTCTGACTTTTATATGGCGAATATCCAACAATAGCTTCCATTGAATGAATAACCGAACCAGATGCTAAAAACAATAATGCTTTCGAATAAGCATGAGTAATTAAATGAAATAAAGCAGTTCGATAGGATCCCATACCTAAAGTCAACATCATATAACCCAATTGAGACATTGTAGAATAGGCTAAACCCCTCTTAATATCTTTTTGAGCAAGAGCTAAAGTGGCTCCTAAAAATACTGTTATTATACCAATTAAGGAAATTAAATTCATTATATAAGGTATGGTTATGAAAAGAGGAAGAAGACGAGCTACAAGAAAAATCCCCGCTGCTACCATAGTAGCAGCATGGATAAGAGCTGAAATAGGAGTAGGTCCCTCCATAGCATCGGGTAACCACACATGAAGGGGGAATTGTGCAGATTTAGCAACTGCGCCGGCAAATAATAGAACAGCACACAAAATAACCAATAAAACATCAACCTCATTATTCAAAATCAAGTTATTGAATATTTCGAATAAATCCTGAAATTCAAAACTACCTGTTATCCAATAAAAACCTAAAATTCCTAATAATAAACCAAAATCTCCTATACGATTTGTTATAAATGCTTTTTGACAAGCATTTGCCGCAACAGGCCGTGTAAACCAAAACCCTATTAATAGGTAGGAGCACATTCCAACTAATTCCCAAAAAATATAAATTTGTATCAAATTCGAACTAGTTACTAATCCCAACATAGAAGTACTGAAAAAACTCATATAAGCAAAAAATCTCAAATACCCTTGATCGTGAGACATATAATTATCACTATAAATAAGAACTAAAATTCCAACACTAGTAATTAATATTAACATAATAGAAGTAAGTGGATCGATGAAATAACCGAATTCAAAAGAAAAATCATTGTTGATGATCCAAGACCATACATATTGATATATAGAATTTTTATTTATTTGATGGATAGACAGGTCAATCGAAAAAATCATAGCTATACTTAACAATAAAACACTTTGAAAAGCCCACATACGACGAAGGTTTTTTGTTACCCTTGGAAAAAGAAGAAGTCCCATTCCTATTAATACAGGAACTGGAAGTGGAATAAAAGGTAAGATCCACGCATATTGATATGTATGTTCCATACAAAAAAAATTATTAATTAATTGTTTCCAATTCATCAGATCTTATTTCTTTCGAAAGGATTAATAAAAAATCAAGATCAAGATATAAACTAAACCTCTAATTTTCTATTCGTACTTATTTTTTCTGAGTTTTTCTAAATACTTGAAATATTTAAAAATCAAGAAATTTCTTTTAAAAAAATAATATGACTAAATTACTAGTAAAAAATAGAAAAAAAAATTGACTAAAATTATGTTTAGCAAGCTATGTGTACTTTTATTAATCACTAGTTTCATTCGAATTCAAAAATGAAAACGATCCATATTCTTTTTTCGAACTTGACTAATTAATAAAATTTAAAAGTTGGAGTTTTTATCTATTTTATTACATAAAAATAAAAAGTAGAACAAAAAAAAAAGAGAACCTTTTTGTTGTGGTATTTTTTTATCAAGTTTAACTAATTCAATTTGTATACCACAGTGAATTGTATAGATATCAACTTGAATAAAAAAGAATCATAAAGAAATAAAAGAATAATATTTACTTTGATTTTGACATATCTAGAGTCTATTATTTTGTTAAATGTTATGTAAAAAAATAAATATACTATAATATAGTAAAGAACGATTCTGAATAACAGATGTCTTTCACATCCAATTAGAATAATAAGAAACCTCTTACTTTTAAAATAAAATGGCAGTTCCAAAAAAACGTACTTCTATATCCAAAAAACGTATTCGTAAAAATAGTTGGAAAAGGAAAGGATATTGGACAGCGTTAAAAGCCTTTTCCTTAGGAAAATCCCTTTCAACTGGAAATTCAAAAAGTTTTTTTGCGCAATAAATAAGTAATCAAAAATTGTAATATTCAAAATTGACTTGATTGGAAAAGTGGGCCAATTTTATTTCGAATCGAAAATTAATAATTTGTATTATTTACTGATATGAATTAATGCAATGAATTTAAAATTGAATTCCTTTGGGTCTTCGAATAGTCGAATATGTAAAAGAAAAAGTTTTATGTTTCCTGATTTTTTTTTAGTTAAGCTATTCTATACAAATATGTGTCAACATAAAATGATTCTAAATAAAATGATTCTAAAATAAATTCTATTTTTGTGTCATATTTTTGAAATTCTTTTAATTTTAATAAGTCATTAAAAAAGAAAAACGAGAAAGTTTTTTCAGTTCTACCCCTGGATATGGGGTAGAACTATCTAGTTACAATAATTGATTTCCAACAGACCATAAACTGCACGAAGACCTAAGTTAAATAAAACGGACATCCTACAATAATGAACCTTCCTATTTTGATTTATCAATTAAAGTCTTTTTTTTTAAATACTATATTAAATCAGATTGATTGCTTCAATCTCGACAATTAACTAGGAATAGGCTATTATAAGGAAAGCCGCTATGGTGAAATTGGTAGACACGCTGCTCTTAGGAAGCAGTGCTAGAGCATCTCGGTTCGAATCCGAGTAGCGGCATGGTATCTTCTAAAAGAGATAGAATATATTATATATAAAATGTAATTGCTTATTTTCATTCTGTTATGAAATTAAACGACTCTCCTTTTCAAATTTTTATGATATTTTTAACTTTAGAACATATATTAACTCATATTTCTTTTTCGATTGTTTCAATTGTAATTCTAATTCATTTAATAACCCTTTTAGTTGATGAAATAATAAAACTTTATGATTCGTCAGAAAAGGGCATGATAACCACTTTTTTCTGTATAACAGGATTTTTAGTGACTCGTTGGGTTTATTCAAAGCATTTTCCATTAAGTAATTTATATGAATCATTAATCTTCCTTTCCTGGGGTTTCTGCATTTTTAATATTATTTCATATTGCAAAAAAAAACAAAATTTATTAAGTGTAATAACCACGCCAAGTGTTATTTTTACACAAGGTTTTGCTACTTCAGGATTTTTAACTGAAATAAATCAATCAGAAATATTAGTACCCGCTTTACAATCCGAGTGGTTAATAATGCATGTAAGTATGATGGTATTGGGTTATGCAGCTCTTTTATGCGGATCATTATTATCAGTATCACTTCTAGTCATTGCATTTCGAAAAAACATAACGATTTTTTGTGAAAGCACTTATTTTTTAAATGATTCAAATGAAAGAAGCTATTTTTTTTTTAATACTTCTTGTTTTTCTATTAAAAATTATTATAGATCTCAGTTAATTCAAGAGTTGGATTATTGGAGTTATCGTATTCTTAGTCTAGGATTTATCCTTTTAACCATAGGTATTCTTTCAGGAGCAGTATGGGCTAATGAAGCATGGGGATCCTATTGGAATTGGGATCCAAAGGAAATTTGGGCATTTATTACTTGGACCATATTCGCGATTTATTTACATACTCGAACAAATAAAAACTTGCTCCCTGCAAATTCTGCAATTGTGGCTTTTATAGGCTTTCTTCTAATTTGGATATGCTATTTTGGGGTAAATCTTTTAGGAATAGGACTACATAGTTATGGTTCATTTTCATTAACGTCTAATTGACTTGAAGAAGGGAATAGAATCAAAACAGAGAATATATATTCGTGTAAGCCAGCGAGAACCATTTGAATCAAGTAGTGCAATGATTCACATGGTTCTCATAAACATCAAACATATGGGGTAAAAATTTCCATTTTTTTTTTTCTTCTCTTAAAAAAAGATTTCTTTTTTCATTGTACGACGAACAATCATAGGATTTTTTTTGTTTTATTCATGAAAACTATCTAAAAAAAAAAATTCGATAGAATAACTTCGACCTTGTTAACTGATAATGAAAGAATGAAATCAGGATAAATACCAATACCGATTAGGGGAAAAAAAAAGGAGATCGAAACAAATAACTCTCGAGGCCCTGAATCAAAAAAATAAGAGTTTGACATATTAAATAATTTGTATCCATAGAACATCTGGCGTAACATATTTAATAAATAAATAGGAGTTAAGATCATCCCAATTCCCATTCCAAAAGTAATTAGTATTTTTGGAATTAAAAGGTATTTTTGGCTACTAATTATTCCAAAAAAAACGATAAATTCTGCAACAAAACCACTCATACCCGGTAATGCAAGGGAAGCCATTGAAAAGCTACTGAACATCATGAAAATTTTTTTCATTGGGATAGCGATTCCGCCCATTGCATCGAGATAAGCAAGACGTATTCTATCATAACTTGTTCCTGCCAAGAAAAAAAATGCAGCACCAATAAATCCATGTGAGATTATTTGAAAAACGGCTCCATTGAGTCCCGTATCGGTTATAGAACCAATTCCTATAATTATGAAACCCATATGAGATACAGAGGAGTAGGCTATTCTTTTTTTTAAATTACGTTGACCAGGAGATGCTGAAGCTGCATAAACTATTTGCATTGTGCCTATTATCATTAACCAAGGAGAAAATATAGAATGAGCATGAGGTAAAAATTCCATATTGATTCGAATTAACCCATACGCTCCCATTTTTAATAAGATTCCAGCTAAAAGCATACAAGTACTGTAATGCGCTTCTCCGTGAGTATTAGGTAACCATGTATGTAAAGGTATAATCGGCGATTTGACAGCAAAAGCAATAAAAAACCCAATATAGAATATTATTTCTAATGTTATAGGATATGATTGATTAGCTAATGTTTCAAAATTTAATGTTGGTTCATTAAAACTATATAAACCAATGCCGATAACTCCCATTAAGAGAAAAATGGAACCTCCTGCAGTATACAAAATAAATTTGGTAGCTGAGTAAAGACGTTTCTTTCCTCCCCACATAGATAAAAGTAAATAAATGGGAATTAATTCTAACTCCCACATGATGAAAAAAAGTAAAAGGTCTCGAGATGAAAATGATCCTATTTGAACACTGTACATTGCTAACATCATAAAATGGAATAATCGAGAGTCTCGAGTAACTGGCCAAGCCGCTAAGGTAGCTAAAGTAGTGATGAATCCTGTCAGTAAGACGGGTCCTATAGAAAGTCCGTCTATTCCCAATCTCCAGTGGAAATCAAAAAAATGGATCCATTTATAATCTTCCACTAGTTGGATTAATGGATCATCCGATTGAAAATGATAACAGAATGCATAGGTGGTTAGAAGGAGTTCTAAAACACATATAGATAGAGTATACCAACGAATTGCCCTATTTCCTCTATAGGGAAGAAAGAAAATTAAGGAACCTGCAAATATTGGTAAAACTACAATTATTGTTAACCAAGGAAAAAAATTCGTGGTAAAGACAAGATATACTTAGACCAGAAACCCTGTCCTCAAAAAAATATGTTATTTTTGAGAACAGGGTTTTGTCGATAAAAAAAAGAAAATGAAATCAAGTGAAGTTTTCTAGAATGTATCAATAAGCTAGACCCATACTGCGAGTTGTTTCATGCCATAAATAAACTCGAACACTTAAGAAATCTGTTGGACAGGCAGATTCACATCTCTTACAACCGACACAATCTTCTGTTCTTGGAGCAGAAGCTATTTGCTTAGCTTTACATCCGTCCCAGGGTATCATTTCTAATACATCTGTGGGGCAAGCTCGAACACATTGAGTACATCCTATACATGTATCATAAATTTTTACTGAATGTGACATTGGTTCTATCCATTTTTGAATGTCATAAATTTTCGATCTAGTAAATTTTATAACTGATTCATATATGAATCATATACTAAATTACCAGACGAATCAATGAGTTACCATAATTTTTCCTAATCAATTGATTTTTCTATTAACTCATCAGAGAGGACAAAAATACTTAGATTTTTAAGTTTTAAAAAACTAAAAAGAATTATATCTTACAGAACAGACATCCTTATTCAAATTATTGATCCATTTTTTATTTTAAAGTATTTAAATTTTGAAAATAGTAATGAATACTACTTATTTAATAAATTGGATTGGTTAATACGAGTTGATTTTTTGTTACGATAAATTGACGAAACAATAGCTAGTCCAATGGCTGCCTCAGCCGCTGCAATAGCTATAACAAAAATGGAGAAAATTGATCCTTTTAATTGACGACTATCAAAAAAATCAGAAAATGTTACAAAATTGATATTAACTGCATTTAATATAAGTTCAAGACACATAAGGGCTCTAACCATGTTTCGACTTGTGATCAATCCATAAATACCGACAGAAAATAAAAAGGCACTCAAAACAAGTACATGTTCGAGCATCATTAAGCAACTCCTTATGAATATCAATTCATT
>JBBPFP010255856.1:0-5000 GCA_037974795.1 Kaempferia galanga | reverse complement strand
GTCATAGGGGTTTCCCGATTCATTCGTACATGCATTTCTGAAAGTGAAAAGGGGGTTCATCCAAATTTAAGTGAATAATTCAAAAGGGTTTTTCAAATTAATGATTTTTTGTATCTCGAATATTCAATTCACCAATTAATTCTTTATAGCGTACTCTATTTTTTTTTGACAAATAACTTAGGAGGCGTTGGCGTTTTCCCAGAATTTTACGCAAGCCTCTCTGAGATAAATAGTCTTTTTTGTGCAATTTCAAATGTGATGTAAGTATCCCTATCTTATTGGTAAAACTGAACACTTGAAATTCAACACATCCTTGCTTTTCTTCTTTTTCTTTTTGTGAAATAACCGAAATGAGCAAATTTTTTACCATAAAATGAATCCCTCCCCTTTTTTATAAAAAATTAAATTGACTGATCAGTAATAATAATGTCATCAATTTGAATCTAGTGTATACAAAAATTAAAAATTTTTTATAGAATCAAATTCTATTCCATAAAATGAATCAATTAAAAATTGGATTTGTATACGGATCAAAAAGAAAAGAATAACTAATTTTTCATTTTCAAAAGAGAAAGGTGGAAAAGCAAATTTTGTTGATTTATTTCTATTCTAGATAGAATTCATACTTCACTTCAATTGAATTACTATTCTATATTAGAAAGAGATGTAGGACAAGTCGTGTTCATTTGTTTGCTTTTGTTTACCAGATAAAGTCATGATATATAGCAAAACCTATCACCAATCTATTCTCAATCGTGGGTACATATGTATTCTTAACATACTGAAACGACTACCATTATTCGTATTAAACCAATAACGATTGATACAAGCTAAATCTTCTAATCGGTAATTGGGCCAAAGAAATAACTTTAATTTAATCAATGAATTTTTATCTATATCAAGATCTTTATTTTCATTCAAAAATTGATTCCAGTTTTTTACTTTGTTCCCATTGCTAAATATTGGATTTTTATTTACAACATTCTTAATTTTGGAATTGAAAGAAATTAGAATTCTCAACTTTCGACGGCGTTTATACGATAAAATATTTTCAGGAACAGGCAAATAATAATAATTTTTGTCTCTATTTATAGTTATCCTTTGATAATGTTTTAAAATAAAAATAGATTTATCAAAATTCCCCTTATTAACATATTTTTGTTCTCGGTATCCTTGATATTTTCTTTTTTGAACGAATAAAATAGTTATGGTTTGATACATAATAACCTGACCATTCTTTTTTCCAGATAGTCGAAGGGGTTCTATAATAAATAGCTTTTTTTTTATTAATTTTCTAAGAGTTAAATTCTTCTCAATCAGCATTGTATCCAGATTAAGTTCTTTCCTTTGAATAGAGGATAGAGTTATTTGTCTTAGATTTCCTAGTCGAAGCAAGAGACAATATACCTTGATATTTTCAATGGTTCTTTGGTTCAAAGTAAAATTCCACTTTAATTGAAAAAGTAAATACCTTTTCAGGAACAAATCTATTTCTGCTTCTGTATTGTTTTTGTATTTTTTTTGATTATTATAGTTTTTTATATTGGATTGCAAATAATTTTCTTCAATATCTTTAAGGTTTCCTTTATTTTGTTTATTTGATCTAAGATCTCTTTGGTCTGCAGATTTTTTTTCTTTTTTATTTGTTAATTCAAAATCTATTTTTTTATTTGACAATATAGCCCCTTTTTGCTTTCTATTAGTGTTTTTATTTTTATTATCTCTTTCATTTAGATTTAAATTGAAAAGCAGCAATTTGCTTGGTATACTCCATGGTTTCATTTTATATGTATTATAAAGTAATATAAATTCCGGGAAAAACCAAAGTTTGAAATCCAATATGGAATCACTTAGTATTTTTTTATTCATCCCCATCCAATCATAAATGTTTTTTTTTTTTTTTTGTGAATTGATTTTTGTATCAATCATAAGAAAAAAACTATTTTTTTTATCAAAATTTTGAATTATTTGATAATTTTTAGCCCCGGTTTGAGTATTTTTATTACTATTGATATCGATGTTGATCCAAGTTACAATATCGATTGTATTTCTAAGACAAAAATGGAAAATTTCCCAATCAAAATATTTTCTATCCGGATTTTTTTCCATATTCCTAATATCATTTTTTATTAAAAAAAAATTAATAGGGCTATCACCTAATTCAAATATTTCATAAATATTGTTTTTATGTGTGTTGTAATTATAAGAATTCTTTGTTTTTTGAAATGTTGAGCGATAAATAGACGGTTCCCTTTTATGTTCATAATTAAGAAATCTATAGGGTAAAAGATTATATCTTTTATATTTTTGAAAATTTTCTTTTTCAGTTGGTAATGGATAGACTTTGTAATAAAAAAATTGATTTTTTTCATCAAAATCCTGTTTATTTAAATTTTGTTGTTGAATTGTATCACGTTTATTAATTCTATTTCGGCATCTTTGTACTATTAATCTAGACCAGGTAATCGCAGAAAAATTGTATTGAAAATGACTTCGTAACCAGCTTTGCCATTGATTTTTTTCAAAATTTTTAGGTTTCTTTTGTTTTAATTCAGAATAAAATAGTTTTTGTGGTTCAAAATAATTTTTTAGTGAAGTTTTAAGAAACAAAGAAGTTCCATGATATTCAAGAATAGGTCTTAACTTATACAAGTACAATTTACGAGCGGGTATTTTTGATAATTTGTAAAAAACATATGCTTGTGACAAGGAGGTTAAATCATAAAAATTCTGTGAATTCTTATTAAGAATATTCGACTTTTTTTTATTGAAAAAAAAAAGAATTTGATTTGGTTTCTCAAATTTTGTTTCATTGCTTTGATTATTGGAAATGTATTTTTCCAGTTTTTTTTTGTCAATAAAAAGTTGCATATTTATTCTACGAATAGTAATGATAGATAAAAAGAAATTCATGTATATTTTTTCAGTAATTTTTTTTTTTAAATAATAGAATTTACGAACGACTCGAGTATTTCTTCGTTTTACTATTTTAAAAATATTTTTTTGTGATTTGAATCTTAAAAGATTCAAACTTGTTCTATTATGGATAATGTTTAGTTCCGGAATTCCTTTTTTTTTTTCTTGGTTTATTCTTTTTATTTCATTTCTTAGTGTGCTTGTTCTAGCAATTAGATCTTTCATTTTTTTTTCTCTCAGTAAATAATTTGTCCAATTTGTAGATTGAATTTTATTAAATGATTCATTAATTTTCTGATTGGGGATTATTTTAAAATCTTTTTCTTTTTTAGTTTCATTTAATTTAGATACTTTTTTTAATCTAAAAAATAGAATTGGATTTATTTTTGAGAGTTCTTTTATTATTCTTTTTAAAAATAGAATAACTTTAATAAGCCATTTTTTTTTTAAGATATTTAGAAAGGGTTTTGTTCGTTTTTTAAAAATTTTTCGAACTATTTTTAGAACTATAGAGTATTTTTTTTTCAATTTTCTTATTTTTTTTTTTAATTCCTTAATAATCGGTTCAAAAAAAGAATTTCTTTTTCGGGGAAAACCAAAAGGAAGTTCAGTCTCCATTCCCAAAACTGTTAAAAAACAAAAATCAGATTTTTTCTCCTTTTTTTTCATTTGATCTATATCAAAGATTCTTGACTTAGATCTATGCCAAGGTTTCAGACAGAAAGGATATAGGATCTTTATCTGAATCCCGTCTAGTAACCAATTTTTAGGAAATTCGGTTTCGGATAATTGAACACCGTTATAGGTACATTTAACATACATTTCGTTATTCCATTCCTTAAAATCCTCAGACCACTCGGGAGCTTGCAATAATAGTATACGTCCAATATTTTTGGCTATTATTAATGAAGGTAATATAATATATTTTCTAAGAGTTGATTGAGTTATTAACATGAAACCTCTTATTACTTGAGCAGGTGGAATGCTATCCCATATTTCTGCTATTTCTATTCGTTCTTTTTCAGTTTTTTTGTGCTTTTCCTTTTTTTTCTGTTCTTCTGTATAATCCAAAATTTGACATTCTGCTCCTTTTCTTACTCTTTTCGAAATATAATTTTTAAAAAAAAATTTGATTAGTTCAGATAGATCAAAAAAAGGGGGAAGGGATTTTTTTATCCTGTCCAAAAAGAGTGGTGAATGCACATTTGCTTGAAAAAGTTTCCCAATAATAATTTTCTTCCTTTGGGCACGGATAGAACCTTTTATTATATTTCGTCGAAAATCAGATTGTTGTGAATAACGTATCAAAGATATTTGATTTGGTTTAGGGGAATTCTGAGTTTCCTTGTTATTAGTATCAATATTACTTTCGTTATCGGTAAAAATTACTACATGTTTAAATTTTCTTGAACGAATTTCATGCCCTACTTGCACTTCTTCAGCCCTTTTTATTTCTTGTTCGTCTAATTCCTTAATTAATTTGTATGACCATCTGGGTATTTTTTTATTTATTTCTTTAATTCCAATCAATTTTTTTTTTTCAAAGTTAGCATTACTTTGAATAGCATTGAAAAGATATTTTAAAAATTTTGTTTCATATTTTGACTCTATTTTTCTTTGTTTTTGTTGGTAAAATAAGGAGGATTTTTTCAAATTTAAACTCCATTTTAATTCCCTATCAAGTTTACTCATTAAAGTGAAAAAATAATTTATTTTTGGCGAAAATGAGTTTTTATCAACTATATCAAATTTCTCTTTAAAATCTTGGTTATTAGTATCAATAAGAAAAATAGTATGAATTTTATTTATACAAAAGCTCTTTGTTAAACTTTTTAACAAAGTCTGATTTCTAATTAAAAGTGAAAACTTTTTTTTTATTGCTCTACGGTGGGGCCCATTCAATAAAGGATCATCTATTCTGAAAAAATATTCTTTTTTAGTCTCATCATTACATATTCGAATCTTCTTTTCAAGTATAGTTATAAAAATGGATCCTTTATCTAAATTGTATATTTTTTTTTTGTAGTCCTCATTAATATTCTTACTTTTTTCTTTGTTGCTATAAATTGACCTAACTTTGTACA
>JBBPFP010252572.1:12500-17463 GCA_037974795.1 Kaempferia galanga | reverse complement strand
AGGTAGGGATGACAGGATTTGAACCCGTGACATTTTGTACCCAAAACAAACGCGCTACCAAGCTGCGCCACATCCCTCCAATTGTTCTACAGTGTCATTGTAGACAATTCCTGTCTTGTTTTCCACACCTCTAGTTCCTCCATTGAGAAACACAAATTTTCTGCCCATTTCGTCTTTTTGGTCTCTATTAACATATAATAGAATAATAAGAAAAGGAAAAGACTTATTCTATATACAACATACAGAACCCATCATAAAAATAAATGAGTATTTTTTCGAACTACTCGCGAAGAGGGGATGTATTTTTTTCTGTTTTAAACTTACGAAAAGGAAAATCTTATGGATCGTTGTACATTTCAATTTGAATTAGGGATTCCGTGTACAACTCTAAGTGGCCCTTAACTACATATGCATCTGATCATATATGCATTATCTTTATGTATTACAATAAATCAAAAAGGAGGTTTTTCAATGCGAGATCTAAAAACATATCTCTCCGTGGCCCCAGTACTAAGTACCCTATGGTTCGGGGCTTTGGCAGGTCTATTGATAGAGATTAATCGTTTTTTCCCGGATGCGTTGACATTCCCCTTTTTTTCATCCTAGTTATTGACATCGGAAGGGATGAAGAAGATTAGAGATACAATCAAATATCTGTAACTAATTCCTCCTCCTCCCTTTTTCTCTTTTTTCTCTTTTTTTTCTTATTTTTAGAATAAGGGACGAAAGAGAAAGAATAAAAGTGGATTCAACGTCTGCGAGACTCGGGTTCAAATTCGAATTCAATGAATATTACTAATAGAGGCATGGGGGTAGAGTAGGAAATGCGAGTTTAGGGCAAGAATAAAAGATCTTTAACTGAAATACCGTCCGTCGGGTTGAAATAGAGTTTCGAAATCATTTTCTTAATTATTTTTTTATTTACTACGGCTTTGCTTTGATTTATTATTACTTTATTGATATTGATTTTGATCTTTTAGACTTGGATTTCTAGTTAGTAACTTCTATTTTTCCTTCCTTTCTTTTTCTGCGTTTCGAATCAAAATAGAAGAGTTGAGTAAATCAAAAATCCAAAGGAGGTTCATGGCCAAGAGGAAAGATGCGCGAGGAACGGTGATTTTGGAATGTACCAGTTGTATCCGAAACGGTGTTAAGAAGGTATCAAGGGGCATTTCCAGATATATTACTCAAAAGAACCGGCACAATACGCCTAATCCATTAGAATTGAGAAAATTCTGTCCCTATTGTTACAAACATACAATTCACGGGGAAATAAAGAAATAGATCGACCCAAGTCTGTGTTTTATACTTGACAGGGGAAAAATGACATTCTATAGAACATATTGAAATATAAATAGAACGGATTTAAATAAATAATAATCCTATTTGGGGTTAAAATAATAATTAAGAAATAGGATTTTCGGGATAAGAAATAAACTAAACAAACCATGGATAAATCCAAGCGACCTTTTCTTAAATCCAAGCGACCTTTTCTTAAATCCAAGCGATCTTTTCGTAGGCGTTTGCCCCCAATTCAACCGGGGGATCGAATTGATTATAGAAACATGAGTTTACTTATTCGATTTATTAGTGAACAAGGAAAAATATTATCTAGACGAGTGAGTAGATTGACCTTGAAACAACAACGATTAATTACTATTGCTATAAAACAAGCTCGTATTTTATCTTTGTTACCTTTTCTCAATAATGAGAAACAATTTCAAAGAACCAAGTCGACCGCTAGAACTACTGGTCTTAGAACCAGAAAGAAATAGACTTAGTTCACTTGAATCAGAATTCCAATCCGAACTCAAACGCGGATTGGTCTTTGGTTCCACAAATCCGAGAATCCAAATTTGATTCTCGTGTCGTAAGAAAAAAACGAATGCGGAAAAAATATTTTTTTTATTGAACGTGTTCATTCAGTTTGAATACTTTAGCCTATTTTCTCATAGTCATTTCGACTCCACCTCCCGGAGTTCATTCTCCGGGGAACTCCGTTTAAATTATTCCGGTGTATTCTTTCCAATCTACTTCTTTTCTAATTTCGTTGGAAATCATATACAGACAATTCCTATTTGATATAGCTATTTGGGCAAGTATTTTACGATTAAGAGGTAACCGTCTCTTGTAGAGATCGTGTATTAATTTACTATAACTATAGGATACTCCGCTTTCTCGAATTACTGCGTTTATCCGAGTGATCCACAAACGACGAAAATTTCTCTTTTGCTTATCCCTATCCCGATGAGCTGAAACCAAAGCTCTTGTTGTCTGTTCCGAAATAGTTCGAGTAAGTTTTGAATGAGCCCCTCGAAAATTTGAGGCAAAAAGGCGGGTTTTTGTTCTACGTCTCCGAGCTGCATATCCGCGTTTAGTTCTGGTCATTGAAGAAATCAAAATTTGACGAATAACTACTTAATTTCATTTCCTTTCTTGTAGTTATTCCTTTCCCCGTCCTGGTCTATTAATAACCAAACGGATTTTTCCAATGTATAAACTACAAATTCCAATGGCTTTGGCTACTATAACCTTCCCGACCACGATTTTTTCTTTTTAAAAGCATTTTACTGCGAAATACAAAAGAAATAAGAAATTTTCTTTTGCTAGGTGTCAAAAATCAAATCAATAAAAAAAAAAAGAACTACAAATTAAATGGATAAAGAAATAGTGGGGTTCCATCGTTTCTATGGTTACTTCTTAAACGGTGAGGTCTTCTCTATACACCGGAGCCTTTATTTCATATTTCATTTAATCAATGTTATTGGTAACTTGTATAGTTCACACCACACTCTTTGGCTCTACCCATGAATGATCCAGTAACAGGTCTTTCACAATGAGACCCGCCTATACAGTAACGGTATTTAATTAGGAAAGTTAGCTGGGGTAGCTGACCCTCGTAGTCCGTTCTTGACTGAGTGAGAACTTCATTTTTCTGTTTTTTTGAATTTCAATAAGATTTCCTCCGCTTAATGGATAAGCATTCGCTACCAATGGAGAATTGCTTCTCATCTTAAATTCAGGTGATTGGATTTGCACCAACGGAAACCATAAACTTTCTACACAAAAGAGGGATCGATTTGCTTATTTTTAGATAGTGAATGGAGTTCCTTCTTTTACTCGATCCGATTCACTGGTCCTGATCATTCATACTGGAAAGCGGTTTTCTTGCTTTTTTTGTGTCAGCTCATGATCTAAACGAGTCGCACATACACCCTAGTACATGTTCCTCGGCGCTGAGGACATCCCCGAAGAGCGGGGGATTTCGTGACATTTCGAATTGGCTGTCTTGTATTTCTAATAAGTTGTTTAATAGTTGGCATGTTGAATCATATACATAATGGGCTGGTTTAGATTGATCCTAACCAGATGATTATGAAGTTATTCTAGTTAATAGAATAGTAAACTCGGAGATCCAATTTCAAATCAAGGATTTGCACAAAATCCATTTTTTCATTACTCTTGACTCCAAGGATCTTCATCACCCCACACTTGACCCCAGCTATCGTGACCGTCACTTCAGCTATCGTCACTCCACATACCTTGCGCTTCAGGACTTCGATCTTCACCCCTTTTATCTCCAGGCCTTCTATCTTCACCCCTTCCATCTTTACCCTTTAGATGGGGAACTCTGAATAGATCTGGACGTCCTAGATCATCAACAATTCCATAAGCTTTGGTTTCTGTTGCTGTCATCAAAGAGTCTCTTTCCAAGTCTTTATGTATAAGACCTAATGGCTGGCCTGTCCTTTTTTCATAAGCCCTTCCGACGCTCTCGCGCAGACTCATGATGATTTCCGCTTCCAGGCGCAGGTCGAACGAGTGACCCTTGAACGAAGAAGTAAAGGGTTGATGCATCAGTGTCAGAGAGTGAGGGAGTGCCGAACGTTTCTGGGCTTCTCCTCCAGCCAGGATCAAAGATGCCATTGACGCGGCGAATCCCACGTTTACTGTCATAACATCTGGTTCCACCCATTCCATCATATCAAAAATAGCCAGTCCATGTACTAACGACCCGCCAGGGGAGTTTATAGCTAAAACCATATCTATGTTAGGGGCGTCCATATATAGAAATACTAGAAGACCCACAAGTTGATTCCCGCTCTCTTCATCAATTTCCATGCCTAAAATAAGGAGTCTGAATCGATAAAGTACGTTGAGTAGGGTAAAATTGTATCCCTTAGGAACCGTACATGCACCTTTTGATGCATACGGTTCACAAAAAAGTTGCGAAAAAAGAATCAATGTATAGATGCCAGTCCTCTTTCTTTTTTCCTATTCTTTTTCATAGCAGGTTTTTTCGAACTTCTAAGGAAAGGGCTTTTTCTTGTTCTTCGAGTTTTCAATAAAGACGAATTTTGACTTCTTACTTATAATAGAAAAAGTCGATAAACTTATCGAATTAACTTCTCATTGATGTATTGTTTCATCGAGATTCAATCCAAATCGCGATGGTATTTTCTTGTTCCTGAATGGGTCTCTTTCATTTTTTTAGGTTTATGCTCTACTCCGGGTAAAGATCCGCCCGATTTGGATTTGAACATATAGGACAAATCTTCCCATCACCACTTCTTTTTGTTATGCCTTTACAAATAACAAACAGGAATCCTTTATGATACACGTAGTAATCAGAGATATATTCCCCATTGGGTTTTTTCTAAACGGAGCCTGGATACTTCATTTTTTTAGTCCAATCAAAGCCAACCATAAATTATTCGAATTGATAATAGTACTATGAATTCCCCCAACAATGCATCTAATTGCACTTCACGCTCCAATTTTTGGATGATTTCATTTCTCTTTCTTGGGCGAAACAGAGGATATCTCGATCGGGGGAGAGAACGGGGAAATCCCATATGACCCAATATATCTGACAAGTCGCACTATACTTCAACCCAAGACATCTCTTCGTCCCCAGGCATGAGGAAAGCTACTTTTGGAAGTCCAAGAGGCATAATTCAAA
>JBBPFP010252572.1:0-7500 GCA_037974795.1 Kaempferia galanga | reverse complement strand
CGGGTCTTGAGTATTTACTTGTAAGAACGGAATTCTTTGTTTTGTAATGGATAGTTGCAATTCCATAAAAAAGAATTCAGTCAAATTTTTCTTACATTGAACCATTCCTCTATCATATATGTGGATGTGTAAAGACAGGTACCATATATATATTTTATATGGATATATGGATTCATTTGGTTCTTTTTATTCTTGCTCGAGCTGGATGATTAAAAATTATCATGTCCAGTTCCCTCGGGGGATGGATCTATAAGAATTCACCTATCCCAATAACAAAAAAACCTGACTTGAATGATCCTGTATTAAGAGCTAAATTGGCTAAAGGTATGGGTCATAATTATTATGGAGAGCCCGCATGGCCCAATGATCTTTTATATATTTTTCCAGTAGTAATTCTAGGTACTATTGCATGTAATGTAGGCTTAGCCGTTTTAGAACCATCAATGATTGGTGAACCGGCAGATCCATTTGCAACCCCTTTGGAAATCTTACCTGAATGGTATTTCTTTCCTGTATTTCAAATACTTCGTACAGTGCCCAATAAATTGTTGGGGGTTCTTTTAATGGTTTCAGTACCTGCGGGATTATTAATAGTACCTTTTTTAGAGAATGTTAATAAATTCCAAAATCCATTTCGCCGTCCAGTAGCGACGACTGTCTTTTTGATTGGTACCGCAGTCGCCCTTTGGTTGGGCATTGGTGCAACATTACCTATTGATAAATCCCTAACTTTAGGTCTTTTTTAAATTTTTTATTTTTAATTGATTCAATTGTGAAATAACACGACATGTGTATCTAGGGAATAGTTTCTTCAAAGCGAATTCTCCCTAGATACATCTAGTCAATTTAATTCTGAATTTATTTCTAATATAATATATGATATATTAATTGTGCTAAAGATTTCAATCTATTTTGACTAAATAAGTCCAATAGATTTAAAACTTATTTTTTGCTAAATCAATTACGAAATATTTTTCTAAAGTGCCCAATATCTGTTTTATATCTTCGCTACGAAAATGTTCAATTTTCATAAGATCTTCTTGGCTGTTATTCAAAAGGTCCAATAATGTATATATATTGGACATTTTGAGGCAATTATAGATCCTGGAAGGCAATTCTGATTGGTCAATAAAAATCGATTTCAATGCTATTTTTTTTTTGTTTTTTATGAGTTTAGCCAATTTATCATGAAAGGTAAAAGGGGATAAAGGAACCGTGTGTTGATTGTCCTGTAAATATAAATTGTCTTCCTCCATATGTAAAAAGGGAATAAATAAATCAATTAAATTTCGGGATGCTTCATGAAGTGCTTCTTTCGGAGTTAAACTTCCGTTTGTCCATATTTCGATAAAAAGTATCTCTTGTTTTTCATTTCCATTCCCATAAGAATGAATACTATGATTCGCGTTTCGAACAGGCATGAATACAGCATCTATAGGATAACTTCCATCTTGAAAGTTATGTGGCGTTTTTATAAGATATCCACGATTTCTCTCTATTTGTAATCCAATACAAAAATCAATTGGTTCTGTTAAACTAGCTATATGTTGTGTATTATCAACGGTTTCTACATAAGGCGGCAAGATGATATCTTGAGCAGTTACATATCCAGGACCCTTGACACAAATAGACGCGTCAGAAGTTCCATATAGATTACTTCTCAATACAATTTCTTTCAAATTCATTAAAATTTCATGTACCGATTCTTGAATGCCCGTTATGGTAGAATATTCATGTGGGACTTTCTCAGATTTTACACGTGTGATACATGTTCCTTCTATTTCTCCAAGTAAAGCTCTTCGCATCGCAATGCCTATTGTGTCGGCTTGGCCTTTCATAAGTGGAGACAGAATAAAGCGTCCATAATAAAGGCGTTTACTGTCTGTTCTTGATTCAACACACTTCCACTGTAGTGTCCGAGTAGATACTGTTACTTTCTCTCGAACCATAGTACTATTATTTGATTAGATCATCGAATCTTTTATTTCTCTTGAGATTTCTTCAATGTTCAGCTCTACACACGTCTTTTTTTCGGAGGTCTACAGCCATTATGTGGCATAGGAGTTACATCCCGTACGAAAGTTAATAGTATACCACTTCGACGAATAGCTCGTAATGCTGCATCTCTTCCGAGACCGGGACCTTTTATCATGACTTCTGCTCGTTGCATACCTTGATCCACTACGGTACGGATAGCGTTTGCTGCTGCGGTTTGAGCAGCAAAGGGTGTTCCTCTTCTCGTACCTTTGAATCCAGAAGTACCAGCGGAGGACCAAGAAACTACTCGACCCCGTACATCTGTAACAGTGACAATGGTATTATTGAAACTTGCTTGAACATGAATAACTCCCTTTGGTATTCTACGTGCACCCTTACGTGAACCAATACGTCCATTCCTACGCGAACTAATTTTCGGTATAGCTTTTGCCATATTTTATCATCTCGTAAATATGAGTCAGAGATATATGGATATATCCATTTCATGTCAAAACAGATTCTTTATTTATACATCGGCTCTTCTGGCAAGTCTGATTATCCCTGTCTTTGTTTATGTCTCGGGTTGGAACAAATTACTATAATTCGTCCCCGCCTGCGAATTAGTCGACATTTTTCACAAATTTTACGAACGGAAGCTCTTATTTTCATATTTTTCATTCCTTACCTTAATTCTTAATCTATTTCTTGGAAGAAAATAAGTTTCTTGAAATTTTTCATCTCGAATTGTATTCCCCCGAAAGGAATGGTGAAGTTGAAAACCTAATCCTTTAAATCTTTGTTGTGTAGTCGATAAATTATACGCCCTTTGGTTGAATCATAAGGACTTACTTCAATTTTTACTCTATCTCCTGGCAGTATCCGTATAAAACTATGTCGGATCTTTCCTGAAACAGAATTGAGAATCAGATCTAAACGAATCGGGAATAGACCGTTGGGAAGCGATTCAGTAATTAAAGCTTTATGACTCCATTTTGGTTCTTAAAATTCCCTTGAGGTATAAACTAATTAGAAAGATATTAGACAACCCCCCTTTTTCTTTTTCACAAATTTAACAAATAGGAAGTTTCGAATCCAATTTTGATATTATAAAGGATTACCAGATATAACACAAAATTTCTCCACCTATTCCTTCTAGTCGAGCCTCTCGGTCTGTCATTATACCTCGAGAAGTAGAAAGAATTACAATACCCATTCCACCTAAAATTCTCGGAATTCGTTGATAATTAGAATAGATTCGTAGACCAGGTCGACTTATTCGTTTTAAATTTAAAATATTTCTATAGGGTCTTTTCCTATTCCTTCTATGTCGCAGGGTTAAAACCAAAAAATATTTGTTGTTTTCTCGATGTTTTCTCACGTTTTCGATAAAACCCTCTCGTAAAAGTATTTGAACAATATTTTCGGTAATATTTGTAGATGCTATCCGAACCACCCTTTTTCGATCCATATCAGCATTTCGTATAGAAGTTATTATCTCAGCAATAGTGTCCCTGCCCATGATGAACTAAAATTATTGGGTTCTCCAAATTTGATATAATCAACGTGTTTTTTACTTATTTATTTTTGAATATGATATGAATTATTAAAGATATATGCGTGAGACACAATCTACTAATTAATCTATTTCTTTCAAATACCCTACTAGAAACAGATCACAATTTCATTTTATAATACCTCGGGAGCTAATGAAACTATTTTAGTAAAATTTAATTCTCTCAATTCCCGGGCGATTGCACCAAAAATTCGAGTTCCTTTTGGATTTCCTTCTTGATCAATAACAACCGCAGCATTGTCATCATATCGTATTATTATCCCGTTGTCACGTTTGAGTTCTTTACAGGTACGCACAATTACAGCCCTGACTACTTCTGATCTTTCTAGGGGCATATTTGGTACTGCTTCTTTGATCACAGCAACAATAACGTCACCAATATGAGCATATCGACGATTGCTAGCTCCTATGATTCGAATACACATCAATTCTCGAGCCCCGCTATTATCTGCTACATTTAAATGGGTCTGAGGTTGAATCATTTTTTTAATCCGTTATTTGAATGCAAAGGGCGAAGAAAAAAAAAAGAAATATTTTTGTCCAAAAAAAAAGAAACATGTGGTTTTGTTTCATATCTAAGAGCCCTTTCTACATTTTTGTCTATTACATTACGAAATAATGAATTGAGTTCGTATAGGCATTTTGGATGCTGCTAGTGAAATAGCCCTTCTGGCTATATTTTCTGTTACTCCACCCATTTCATAAAGTATTCGCCCCGGTTTAACAACAGCTACCCAATATTCAGGGGATCCTTTTCCTGAACCCATACGTGTTTCTGCGGGTCTTAGTGTAACTGGTTTGTCTGGAAATATACGTACCCATATTTTTCCACCACGACGTGCATTTCGTGTCATTGCTCGTCGGCCTGCTTCTATTTGTCGAGATGTAATCCAAGCAGGTTCAAGTGCTTGAAGAGCATATTTACCGAAAGAAATATGATTACCTCGATAAGATATTCCCTTCATTCTTCCTCTATGTTGTTTACGGAATCTGGTTCTTTTGGGGTTATAGTTGATGGTTGTTTCTGAATTCCATCTCTACTACAGAACCGGACGTGAGAGTTTCTTCTCATCCAGCTCCTCGCGAATAAAAGGATTCCAAAAAATTCAATTTGAATTCAGCTAGAAGAGTCAATCTTAAGTTAAGATATATATGTATTTACTGAGTAATACCTTGAACGTGGGCTTCTTTGAGATTTCATTAAATCTATTAGTAATTTTTATATCTTGTTTGAATAGATAACTAAACTTTTTAGTTTTATAAATAGAAATATAAAAAATTGTATTATTATACCAAATCCTTATTTTGTCCTTTATTGTATTGTCCTAAATTTTTCAATAAAAAAAGTTTTCGCGGGCGAATATTTACTCTTTCAATCCCTATTTCATTTGTAGGGTTAACTCGTGATTTCTCAGATCTCAGAATACATGAATTAATCTCTGGTTCGTTCCGCCATCCCGACCAGTGAATCATTAAGATTCCTTGTTCAATAGAATCTTTTGCATTCACAAGTTCCGTCGTTCCCATCACTTCTGACTTAATGGTTAGGTCCGAATTCTACAATGGAGCTCAGAATGAAATTGGTTCTTGAGTCAATCTTCTCAGTCTTTATTGGCTCGAAGCTCTTGATTTTTTGTTCTATTTCTATATTTCTATAAAGAAGATTCTTTTTATTATGGTATGAATGCATATTGATGCTTTATTACACTGCCTTTCATGAGATTACTCATAGACCTTACATATTGGAATTTTATATCATTGGTATTCTTTTTCTCTCTTTCTCTCATCCTTCCATTTATCCACATCTTTTTTCTTTATTTTGCTTTACAACTTAGAATCAGATTTCGTTTTTTGTTTATGCAAAAGATTTCAGTTGCTACAAAGATATGACCTATATATCATATCTTGACTGGTTCTTTAGATCCAGATAATGCGAAGTGATGGGTTGGTTATTAGTTCTATAGTTTTTAGTTCATACTATGTGGGCTGGTCTTTTTAATCCTAACCCTAAAAAAACCAACGAGTCACACACTAAGCATAGCAATTATATCAAATGGTCAATCGAATTTTTATTCAACCTTATAGAATTAAGAATTAGAAATGTTCCCAGAATGAATTGGTCTTTTTTTGTACAATCATTGGATAGAAGGGAAAGACAAGTAGTAAAATTATTCCTCGTCTAGAAATATCCAAATTTTGATGCCCAATACTCCATAGATAGTTCGAACTGTATAAGAGCAATAATCAATTTTAGCTCGAATCGTTTGTAGGGGAACTCTACCTTCTCTGATCCATTCGACACGTGCAATTTCTTTTCCGTCGATACGCCCCGCAATTTGTATTTGAATTCCTTTTGTATCTGCTTGTTCTGTTAATTCAATAGCCTTCTTCATTGCTTTTCGAAATGAAACTCTATTCTTTAATTGTCCA
The DNA here is from genome assembly GCA_037974795.1 of Kaempferia galanga. Lineage (NCBI taxonomy): Eukaryota > Viridiplantae > Streptophyta > Magnoliopsida > Zingiberales > Zingiberaceae > Kaempferia > Kaempferia galanga. The sequence goes on along the minus strand of JBBPFP010252572.1, from coordinate 1,520 downwards.
GCTATAAATTCTGCAAGAATATTAGGGTTTCCGTAAGGTTTTCCAATTCTTGTCACAGCAATGTTCAGTTTTCGGTTTACACAATTAAATTCTTTTTGTAAGGTCATTTGTAATTCTTCGATTCCGCGCGGTCGACTTTCTATTAATAATTTTGGGAATCCCATAAAGATTATGACCTGGATCAGATCGATTCTTTTTTGAATCTCTATACGTGCAATTCCTTCGACGCCAGAGGACGTTCTCATATTCTTTTGTACATAATTCTTGATACAATCTCTTATTTTTTGATCTTCTTGTAAACCTTCAGAATAATTTTTTGGTTTTGAAAACCAAAGGGAATGATGACCTTGGGTTGTACCCAGTCTGAAACCAAGTGGATTTATTTTTTGTCCCATAATCCCCCACTATTATACATATCATGATACGTCATAGCTGTAGAGTTTTTTTTACATCTCGTTTTTTTTAACGAATACATCTCGACATATTCATCATCTAAAGATATATCTTTCATTACAATAGTTATATGACAGGTCGATCTTTTTATCGGAAAACTACGTCCTCTAGCTCGAGGTTTCAATTTCTTCACCGTAGTACCTCCATTGACTTCGGCTTTACTAATGACTAAATTGGTTTCGCTGGAACCCATATTGTAACTAGCATTTGCTGCTGCAGAATAAACCAATTTCAAAATGGGATAACATGCTCGATAGGGCATGAGTTCTAGTATCATAAGCGTTTCCTCATAGGAACGTCCGCGGATTTGATCAATTACTCTTCGTGCTTTGTCAGCAGACATAGATATATGTTGACCTAAAGCATATACTTCCGTTTTTTTCTTCTTTAGCATAAGGTTTGCCTCCTACTACTGAATCATAAGCATCTAGATTTTTTTATTAATATTAACGTTAACGACGAGATCTATTATCGCTTTTTGCATGTCCTCTAAAATTTAATGTAGGTGCAAATTCTCCCAATTTGTGGCCTACCATACTATCCGTTATATAAATAGGCAAATGCTCTTTTCCATTATGGATAGCAATAGTATGACCGATCATTGTGGGTATAATGGTAGATGCCCGGGACCAAGTTACTATTATTTCTTTTTCTGCTTTTGTGTTAAGCTTATCAATTTTTTTTAATAAATGATTGGCTACAAAGGGATTTTTTTTTAGTGAACGTGTCACAAGCTTACTCCTATTTTTTTTTTTTTTTGTAAAGTTTTTGTAAAAACAAAGAATTAAATTCGATTTTCTCTCCTATTTACTACGGCGACGAAGAATCAAATTATCACTATATTTATTCCTTTTTCTACTTCTTCTTCCAAGTGCAGGATAACCCCAAGGGGTTGTGGGTTTTTTTCTACCAATTGGGGCTCTCCCTTCACCACCCCCATGGGGATGGTCTACAGGGTTCATAACTACTCCTCTTACTACAGGACGCTTACCTAGCCAACGCTTAGATCCGGCTCTACCCAAACTTTTCTGGTTCACCCCAACATTCCCCACTTGTCCGACTGTTGC
>JBBPFP010251481.1:0-17467 GCA_037974795.1 Kaempferia galanga | reverse complement strand
TTGACACCTCTTGACATGCTATGATATGGATCAAAATAAATTCAGATAATATTTTTTTATATGCTTTAGTTCTCTAAAATTCTAATTCAATTAACTATTTCTATATCAGATAAAATGCTAAATTTCATCCATGTAATCTGGTAATATAGAACATTTTAATCTATGCATATAGTCAAGTAAAAGATTTCAAACCATGCATTTAACACAGAAAAATTCTACACATACAAGTAAATTGTATCAAGTAATATATAATGTTTAAATTATAAATCTTAAGAAAATTTTAGCAATCTAAAGAAATAGAAATGTAAGTACAATCTCAATCATCACTTCTCCAATTACAAAAAAAAAAATCAGAGTACAAGTATAAGAATTGAAATGCAAGTTGTATGAATACATGCCCTAAACCTTTCCTAGAACGGATTCAGATATCTTAAAGTATAAATATCCAACTCCACTCCAAATAATAATAACCACTCTATATTTCTCTCTCCAATTACAAAAGAATTAAAGTATGAACAGAGGAATTCAAATGCAAGTTGAATGAATAGATGATTAAAATCTTTGCAACATGATACCAATATGCATAGATATACGGCTCCAATCCACAAATGATCTGATGTATCAAAGCACTCCCTCTCCTGTGGAGTACTTTGACATCAGTTAAATTATTGGAAGATTGCCATCAGTTATCTCTCGTGTGGTATGCCGATATGTATGCTATTCCGACATTTGATACCTCTTGACATGCTATGATATGGATCAAAATAAATTCAGATAATATTTTTTATATGCTTTATTTCTCTAAAATTCTAATTCAATTAACTATTTTTATAGGTTTAGATTTATAATGAAATAAGTTAAGTGGATGAAGAGTTTATTAATATAAGTTACACGAATTACATTGAAGTAAAAAATGAATATGTAGTTGTTTTCCTTTTTCTTCTTCAACTGCTTCCTCCCTGCACCTCTAATTCGTTGTTAACAAAGTGCATCGACAATCATTGTATATTGTATCATTTTGGTCAAGATAGAAACTCTGATATAATTCAAGATTTCAAACCTTGGTTAAATGTGTATCTTTATACATATTAAATTCAAGCAAGAAGCATATTGTACCTTTTGACTATTAGTGTGGCATTTGGCATTTAAAAGCTAAGGTACCTCCTACATTGTATAGAATTTTCATTTAGTAGTTAGCACTTATATGTGGACTCGTAATCTACACCTTCATACCCATGTCCGACACTAGCAATGCAAAGAGTGGACATTCAATTTCCCTACTAATCATGCGAATAAAGTTTTAGAAACCACTGTGTTCCATATCTTTGTTGGATACTCGCATCCAAGTAACATAGGCAATTAAATGCAAACTTATTGGTGGTAGTTCTTGTTGGATAAAGTTACTAGCCAAAAAATACACTCTCAATGGCATGCCTTATGTTAGGAAAGCATCTGTACTAAAATTTAAAATTGATTGTTGGATATCATGGTGTAGCATCACAATAGTTAAAACAATCTCATCGTCGTCATTGTGCAAAATATATATTTATCAAGTATATGACAAAATAATTGTTCTAAGTATTTTTTGACTACAATTTCAATGAAAATTACACAACTATATTATCACATGTCGTTCAACTTTTGTATCTTGCTTATCCTTTTGTTTCAACTCATATGGATGCTATCTTTGTATCTGAAACAACTAGCTAAGCTTTTATTTCACTAAGTGAGGTTAACTATACGATCCTTTTACGCTATTAGGCTAAATCCCTATTATATCGTCATTTATATTTAAATGAAATTTATCTTGTTTTATCATTGTTAACTAAGTTTTTTTTAGTCTCTCTCTTTCTCGATTAATGTCTGTATTTGTCATGATCTCACATCGCCTAACTAGAACTTTTATTGGTCGCCTAAATATATGCCCAAACCATCATTCTAGAAGTTTTCCCTTAATAGGTGTAACCTCGATGTCGATTTTCTTTCTAATGTTCTTTCCATCCTCTTTTTTTTATCATTTTTTAACATCCTCATTTTTGCGACTCTCATTGTCGCTCGTGCACTCAATTTATAACTCAATATTTAGCTCTATATAACATAATATGTCTAACCGTCATTTTGTAAAACTTTCCTTTAAAGTTTAGAGGTATCTTATGATTATAAAGAACACCCCTCCTCCATTTCAACCATTTTGCTTTTATCTATGTAAAATATCTCTATCAACCTCTTAATCGTTTTTGCAAAACCAAATATGATAACTTAGTTGTCTCTTATTTTAACAATTATCTTACTACCCTCTTGTTTACTTGGGAGGGCCAAAATAAAAATTGGGGTAAATTTTCCACGGTGGAAAATTTTCTACTATTTCATGAACCAGGATCGATTGCTTATCCTTTCATTTGTTTACCTATTGTCAGATAATGGACGAATTTAATAATCCATATGTGGACTACTTTTTAGCTATTTTTTTGTCCGTTTGAATTGGATGGAATGAACTTTCCTTCCTTGTGTCAAATCTCTCCCAATGGCGCTGACCTCATGGATGTGGGCAGCCTCACTCACGACCGTAAGTGACTTTGCGACCATGGGCAGCCTCTCATGAGCAAGGTCGCAAGTTCACTTGTAGCCTCCCAGGAAGCCGCAAGTTTGCCTACGGTCATGGTGGCCTTGCTCGAGGCAATGAGCGGACTCGCCATCGTGGGAGGTTTTGCACTCACCCATGGTCGGTCTTGCTTGCTTCCATGAAGTTACGTAGGACTAGTTTATTTTTTGTTTCTTTCCATCTCTTTTCCTTCTTTATTCCTTTCTTCCCTTCTTTATTCCTTTCCTTTTCTCTTTTTTCCTTTCCTTCGCAATCCCTTTTCGTTAGGGATTTTTTTCTACCATTGATTCCTTTACTTCCTCAATCCGCACCTTTAGTAAACAAAGCATACATTTGCTACTATCAAACTTGAAGTTCGTATTTCTGTCTTTACTCTACTAACGACGACAATAACAATCAAGCCTTATCTCACTAGGTGGGGTCGACTATATGGATCCTTTAATGCCATTGAGCTCTATCTCCTACTATATTATCATCTATACTTAAATAAATTTTATCTTGTTTTATTGTTACTAACAAGTCTTTTTTTGGTCTTTCTCTTCTTCGTTTGATATGTGTGTTTGCTAGTTTCACATCGTCTAAGTGGAACATTTATTGGCCATTTAAGTACATTGCCCGTACTATCTTAAATGTGCCTCTCGGAGTTTTCCCTCAATATATGCAACTCTGACTTTCTCGCTAATGCTCTCATTTCTTATTCTGCTCATCCCCGTATGTCCACACATCCACTTTATCATCCTCATATCTGCAATTCTCATTTTCTGCCCATGTGCTTGAGTCATACCCCAACATTCAACTCTATATAACATAGCAGGTTTAACTGCGGTTTTATAAAACTTTCTTTTAAGTTTTAAAGGTACTTTATATAACATAGTAGGTCTTTACACTACTAAGATTATTTTTTTTACTTTAGTTTTCTAACAATATTCGAGCTTAGCATTTACTCTTCATGAGTCTCATAGATTAAAATAATGTTATCTGCAAACAATATGCACCATGGAAACGCGTATCTTTATAGGAAACATTTTGGTTAATTTGCGTGGAGTCTTTACTCTTGTCATTACATTCTCATGCATATCTTAATTATTTAAATATATACTATGCTAACACATTTCTTGCTTAGAATTATTTTCTTGGAAATTTGTCATAGAACTTTTCTAGGTTAATAAACATCATGTGTAAATCTTGTTTCTTTTCTCATTATTTTTCTATCATTTGCCCAAGTAGATATATAACTTCTATCATCGACTTTTAAAGCATGAATTTAGATTGATTTTTGGTCATCTTGGTCTCCTTCCTCTTTTTTCTATCATCTTTTTAAATGTTTCATGATATGATTTCTTATCTTAATGCTCCTGTAATTTGTATAATTTTATCCGTCTCCTTTGTTTTTATAATAGAGGACTAAAGTATTTACCCTCCACCAAACATTTCTTCAGTTTTAATATTAGGTTGAATAACTTTGTAAGCTATTCAATATCCTACTTCGTTAGACACTTCTACAGTTCTATTGGAATATCATCTAGTCCCAACATTTTTTCATTTTGCATTTCATTTAATGTTTGTTCTACTTCTGAGATTTGAATTTTCTAATAAAAATCTAAATCTTTATTCTCCTCCGACTTATTTAAATTTCCTAAGCTAGGTTGATCACCTAAACGTTCATTAAAAAATTGAAGAATATACTTCTTCCATTGCTCTTTTATTTCCTCCTTCGCTAGTACCTTATTCAATTTATCTTTAATTCATCTTATTTGATAATATCCCGTGTTTTCCTCTCTCTTGCTTTAGTTATTCAATAGATGGGTTTTCTCCCTTTTTTTTATCAAGCTATCAATACAAACATTCGTAAGTTTCATTATTGGCTTCACTTTACTTTCTTGTCCCCTTTCTGGTTACCGTGGACTTTTTTTTTTCTGTTCGTTCTTATAAGTGTACAAAAATTTATACGTTGTTCGTTTTTCCACCTTCGTCCTATATGCCCTCATTTCATAACCAAGAATTTTTATTTGGTAGTGCCTATCCCCTTGACTCACTGAGTAGACTCTAGCTTATCGTTTTTAAATTTGACGTCATCTTATCCCATCATATTCGAGCAGCTATGTGTTTCTCCTAATAGTTATGCTCATACCTTCTTTTTAAAGATATTTTACTTGCCATCCTTTAACTTTTATTGTTTGATCTGAGGAGCCATGTATGTTTTCATTCTATTAATATTATGCTTGAGGTATGTATCTAACACCATTAACCCTGTTGGGTATTCAAGTTTTCTTTAGAGATACCTTTCAATCTTTACAAAATTTTCTATCCCTTTCCTTGTTCGAAAGTCAATTCGTAACTTATTGTTCCCATTTTGAATATAATCAAGTGTTCTCATGTGTATGTACGCCATACTTGTGTTTCATATTACTGCCCTGATTAATAGTTGGTTACTGCCTTGCATTTGTTTGTTGTTAACACACTTTCTATTGCTGCTTATACAGTCTCCAAGGATAACACATTTCATTAACAAAGTCACTTCAACTGCTTTTGAGAACATAGCAGAAACATTAAAAGACTTTGTATGGGAGTTTGATAAGGTTCGTCTTGCACTTTTTAAAAATTTTCTAAATTCACATTCTATTTTTCTAATATCTTTCTATATTAACTTTCTGCAGGGAGATTTTCATCACTGGATCGATCTGTTTAATCATTTTGACTCATTTTTTGATAAATACACAAAGCCAAGAAAAGATTTGCAGATTGAAGATAATTTCCTTAATGCAGATCCATTATTTCCCAAGGATGCAGTTCTTCAGATTCTTCATGTTATGAGAGTTATCTTGGAGAATTGTACAAACAAGTACTTCTATAGTTCATTTGAAGTATGTGTCTATTTACTGATGTTTTTCTACAATAACAACTAGTTCTTTGCTATAATTATGCTTTATACCCTGATCATGTAAAATTGATTCCTTGAACAGGAATTTTTTTCTTGTTGCATCACATGCATGATATTTGCTCTCTTTTATGTTTTTTATAAATGTTACAGAAGCATCTATCCCTTCTAGTTTTCTTGCATAATATGCATGCCTTTCTTATTCTTTTTCATTTTACAAATGGTGCAGCAGCATTTATCCCTTCTCCTAGCTGCAACTGATGCTGATGTTGTTGAAGCAAGCCTTCAAACACTGACCGCATTCTTGAAAAAAACAGTAGGGAAGTGCTCCATTCGGGATGCCTCTTTGAGATCTAAATTGTTTGCTCTTTCACAAGGTTGGGGAGGGAAGGAAGATGGGCTTGGATTAATCACTTGCTCTTTGCCAGATACATGCGATCCAGTAGCTTGTGATGTTGGTTCTACACTTCACTTTGAGTTCTATTTAACTGATGAGTCATCAAATGTATCTTGTAATACAGACGACGTGAAACAGGGGTGGCAAGTAATTCATCTTCCAAGCATCAACAGTAACAATGAGGATGATCTCCAAATTATGCAGAAGTTAGTGAGGAACTACAGTATACCTCTGAAGTTACGCTTTTCACTATTTACAAGATTGAGATTTGCCAAGGCCTTTTGTTCTTTAACAGCTCGACATCAGTTCATTCGAATTCGCTTGTATGCCTTCATTCTTCTTGTTCAATCAAGCAACAACACTGATGATTTGACAACATTTTTTAATAATGCACCAGAGTTTATCAGTGAGTTGTTATCTTTATTAAGTTATGAAGATGGAATTCCTGAAAAAATTCGAATTTTGGCTATTCTATCATTGGTTGCGCTCCACCATGATCGAACTTACCAACCTATGGTTCTGTCTTCTGTATCTGCTGGTGGTCATCGTGGGACCCTTTCCAGTCTTATGCAAAAAGCTGTAGATTCAATTATTAATGGATCCATGAGATTTTCTATTCTTTTTGCTGAAGCACTGCTTGCTCTTGTCTCTTTATTGGTTTCTTCAACTCCAGGTTCTTTAGCTCTGCAAGAAGCAGGATTTATACCCAGTATTTTACCCCTTTTTAAGGATACTAACACCCAACACTTGCATCTGGTTAGTATGGCAGTTCGTGTAATTGAAGGTTTCTTGGATTATCATAATCCCTCTTTAGCATTATTCAGAGATTTAGGGGGTTTAGATGATGCCATTGCACGTCTTAAAATTGAAGTTTCACATGTTGAAGGCGGAACAAATGGTACTGGAGAGAGAGTATTGAATGATAGCAAGGGCAAACAAATCATAAGTAGTCTGTCTCAATTAGATAAGCAACCTTTTTCTTCAGAAAGTATTATTACGCATGACAGAAGGTCACTCATTAAAGCTTTACTTCGTACAATCTCACTTGCAACCTATGTTCCTGTAAACTCTGCTCGTGTTGGTGGATCTGAAGAGAACATCTTACCAACATGTTTGTCCATAATTTTCAAGAGAGCTAAAGAATTTGGTGGTGGGATATTTTCACTTGCTGCAAATGTTATGAGTGATCTTATACACAAAGATCCAACATGCTTTTCTGTCCTTGCTGCAGCTGGTGCACCTAATGCTTTTATTGATGCTCTTGACATTGGTGTACCTTACTCTAGTGAAGCTGTAAGTTGTATTCCCCAGTGCTTAGATGCCTTGTGTTTGAATAATAGTGGTCTTCAAATGGTCAAAGAACGTAATGCACTTAAGTGCCTTACAAAGATCTTCACTTCTACATCATATTTGAGAGCACTGAATGAACAATCATTGGAAATGTTGTCTAATGGGTTGGATGAATTGATGCGCCATTCATCAGTGCTGCGTGCTTCAGGTGTTGATGTGCTTATTGATATTCTTAATACAATTTCAAGAATTGGATCTTCAGAATTTTTATCAGAATCACATAGCTCTTCAAAGCACATTCCAATGGAAATTGACCTAGAAGAAAACATGTCTACTTCCCTTGGCAAAGGAGATGTATCTGAGTCTGAGAATGCATGTCAAATGAATGAGTCATCTACTGGGTCATTTCTTCGGGAGTATATTTCCAATGCTGCTCGTCTTCTTGAACCTGTACTTCAGAATGCTAATACTATCAATGCTTTTATTGAAAAAAAGGGCATTGAATCCCTTCTTAAATTGTTAACAATGCAAATCGTGCCTATTTCTATTGCTGTCTCTCAGACCATATCAAATGCCTTTAAAAAATGTTCAGCTCAAAATTCTTCTTATTTGGCTATGGCTGTCTTTTCATTTATGAGGGAACATCTTAAACTGACCAATGAACTCTTGAGTTCGGTATCGGAAACCAAGCTTGTGGAAATCGAAAATCTAAAGCAGAAAGAAGTTTTGATGTGTCTTTCTTGCCTTGTGGGGCTTTTTACTCTTTCTGCTCTTCTTTTGAAGGGATCCCCAAATATGATATCAGAGTTGGGATCTGCAGATGCTGATATCTTTAAAAAGCTTGCCATGACTTACAAGGAAATTGTTTGGCAAATATCTTTATGTAGTTGCTCATCTGATATTAAAGGCGTTCCTTTTCAGGAGGATGGTAATATAGACACTTCAGTGACCGAAATTACTGGAAGGGATATCGATGATGATGGAAACCTTGTACAAGTCTCTCGTTATTCCAACTCCTTTTCAATTAGGGGCAGTTTAGCAACTCGTAGTCATTGGAGAACTGAACATGATCTAGCATCCATCCATCATTCTTCTGGATCTATGCACCGTTATAATCGTCATTCACTTTTACGTGGACGTGGTGACAGGATTCCTAGGCAGCTAGACCTGCCACTATCAGATTCAAAAGGTTCTTCTAGCACATTAGAAAATTCCCATATGCAAGAGGTTAAAAGCAGAAGTGTGGAAGTTCTTGTGCTTGAACTTCTGAGAAAGCTTAGCATCGGAATACGTTCTTTCCTTGCTGTCATTGTGAAAGGATTATCTGCTCATCGGAGAGATTCAAGTTCTCTAGATCCTACGAATCTTGTGGCAACCGTTGCAAAATTTTTTCATGATGCTCTTTGTTATCCAGAACATACCACAGTTGGCCTTGAATTAACATTATCAGTAAAATGTCGTTATCTTGGAAAAGTTGTGGAAGACATGGCTGCTATAACTGTGGATAGGCGCCGCACATGTAATTCTGCACTAGTGAACAGCTTTTATGTTAATGGTACATTCAAAGAGCTTCTAACTACATTTGAGGCCACAAGCCAGCTGCTGTGGGCAATGCCTTTCACAGTTCCAGCTTCGAGGCTAGGTCAGGAGAACACTATTATTGAGAAAGCATCTCATAGATCATGGCTACTGGATACACTGCAAACATACTGCTGCTTACTTGAATATTATGTCAATTCATCTTTGTTGTTATCCTCAGAAGCATCTTCTGGCACCCAGCTTCTTGTTCAACCTGCCGCAGCTGGGTTGTCAATTGGTCTTTTTCCTGTGCCTAAGGATCCTCAGTTGTTTGTTCGAATACTGCAATCACAAGTCTTAGATGTGATACTTCCTGTATGGAACCACCCTCAGTTCCCAAATTGCAGCCCATCATTTATTACCTCTGTGAACTCTGTACTGACTTACATATACTTGGGGGTTGGAGAACTGAAGCATGGTCGCAGTGATGCCACAGGAGGTACTAAAGGAAGATTTAGCAGTCCACTTGATGAAACAACTATTTCCACTATTGTTGAGATGGGTTTTACTCGAACTCGTGCTGAGGAAGCTTTGAGGAGTGTGGGTGCAAATAGTGTCGAAATGGCAACTGATTGGCTATTCAGCCACCCTGAGGAATATGTTCAGGAGGATGTGCAGTTGGCACAGGCACTTGCTCTCTCACTGGGGAACACATTTGAATCATCTAAAGAAGACAGCAATGCCATGTCAATAAATGCCTATGTTGAGACTATGCGGGAGGCACCTCCTGTTGATGATATTCTTGCTGTGTCAGTCAAGTTGTTTAAATGGACTGATGATTTGGTCTTTTCATTAACAGATCTATTTCTGGCACTCTGTCGCAGAAAGAATGGCGAAGATTGTCTGATGGTGGTTCGCTTTCTTATTCAGCAGCTTAAGCTTTGCCCCTCAGATCTTTCAAAGGATACAACTGCACTTTGTTCACTTTCTCATATATTGGCATTGCTACTTCATGAGGAAAGTAGTACTAAGGAGGCAGCTGCAGCAAGTGGTCTCACTTCCTTAACATTAGATGTATTATCCAACTTTAAATATGGGCATGAGTCTAAATATGAGGCTTCTGCAACAAAAACTGCAACTTCTTTACTGCTTATAATTGATAGTTTGGTCCAGATGAAACCCAAATTTATCTCTGGAATGGCTGTTGGGGCTGGTAAATCTTCATCTGATTTATGTGGAGCAGAAAATACTTTAGCAAATGTACCACCAATTACTGACAATAGCGCAACAGTAGATGGTTACGAGAAAGAATCTATTGAAGCTTTTGAAAAAATATTTGGAAAGTCTACTGGTTTTCTAACTGTTGAGGAAAGTCAAAAAGCATTGTCTATCACCTGTGAATTCATTAAACAGCAAATTCCAGAAAGTCTTATGCGAGCTGTCTTACAGCTATCTGTACGGTTGACTAAAACACATACATTGGCAAACCAGTTTCTTGAAAGTGGAGGTTTGGTTGCACTTCTTAATCTTCCAAAATCCTGTTCCATTCCTGGATTTGACAGTTTGGTGTCTGGTATTGTCCGACATCTCATTGAAGACCCTCAGACTCTTCAAACTGCTATGGAATTGGAGATGAGACAGAGTCTAACAGGTCATGCTGGTCGTTTTTCCCCTCGATTGTTTTTAACGTCCATGGCATCTTTACTTACCCGAGATCCTGCTGTTTTTATGAGAGCTGCAGCCGCAGTTTGCCAAATAGAGTCATCAGGTGGAAGAACAAATATTGTCCTGAAGAAGGAAAAAGAAAAAGATAAGGACAAACTAAGAGCTTCTGGTACTGATACTGGACTTGTCTCCACAGAGTCTATTCGGATGCCTGACAATAAGCTGCAGGATATACCAGGCAAATGTTCTAGGAATCATAAGAGGCTTCCCGCAAACATTTCTAAAGTTATTGATCAACTTTTGGAAATTGTTTTAAGCCATCCATTACCAGAGAAGTCAGAAGAAGTTGCTAGGTCCTCCAGCCCTGTGCGAACAGATAAGCCTGCAGTACAAGAGAAAGGCAAATCAAAAGTTGGTGAAACCGTAGGAATGAAAGAAAATCTACCTGAAAGATCTGCATGGCTTTCTAATATGACATTTGTGCTGAAGTTGTTGACTGATATTCTTCTCATGTATACTCATGCTGCAGTAGTAATATTAAAACGTGACGTAGAGACAGTCCAGTTGCAAGGTTGTTGTGGTCAATTAGGTGCCTCAGGTCATAGTGCATTACTGCATCATATATTGCATCATCTACTTCCACTAGCTTCTGAAAAATCATCTGGAGCCTCAGATGAACTGAATGATAAACTGTCTGAAAAAGCATCATGTTTCTTAGTAGTGCTTTGTGGTAGATCTACTGAGGGACGTAGGCGACTTATCATTGAGATATTAAAAACATTTTCATCATTTATCAATGAAGATTCCTCTAAATCATTTTTGATTCCTGACAAAATGATCCTGACTTTTGTGGAGTTGATAAATTCTATCTTATGTAGAAATTCTTCTAGCAATGTGCCTGGCCCTGGATGTTCACCTGATATTGTAAAAGCCATGATAGATGGAGGAACAGTTCGTTACCTTTCTTGCATGCTTCAGGTGATTGATCTGGATCATCCAAATGCTCCGAAGGTTGTAAATTTGATTGTCAAGTGTTTGGAAAATCTCACAAGGGCTGCCAACACTGATCAAGTTCTGAAGTTGGATGGACATACTAAGAAAATATCAACATTGGCACCGGGAGCTGGTGATCAGAGTACTGCAGCAATTGATAATGTTCACCATGATCAAAATGGAAATTATGATGGCATGAATGCCAATCGAAGTGCTGATCTGTCTCCAAATGAATCTTCTCATAGCGAGAGGAGTCATGATGTTCAAGATGTATCTATTGTGCAACATACTAGAGAAAATCTAGTGAATCAAACAATTAATCCACCTTCCAATGATGAGCTTGCGTTCATGCATGAGGACATGGATGAAGGTGGTGTAACACCTAATACTAATGAGGTTGAATTGACTTATCAGGTTGCTGACCAGAATATTGATGACACAGGTGATGAAGATGATGAGAATGTTGGTGAAGACATTGAGGATGATGAGGAAGATGATGATCAAGATGAAGAAGAGGATGTAGCAGAGGAAGGTGCTGCCATGTCTTTAGCAGATACTGATGTGGAAGATCATGATGATAATGATAACCTTATGGATGATGAGTTTAACAGGGAAGATGACCACTTTCCTGATAATCCCATTATAGAAGTTACGTGGAGGGAAGGTTTGACAGGTTTAAATCATATGCGTCTTCTTAGAGCACCTGCTGATTCAAATGCTCTCTTTGACATTGCTGAGGATTATTTTGAGGGTTTTGATTCTGATGATTTATATCATCTTCATCGTCCATTTAGTATAGGACACAACCGTCAAAGTAGTAGCAGGATTTTTGAGATTTCTAGGCTTGATGCATCTGCATTTCAACACCCTCTACTTGTGAGACCACCAGGTTCTGGGGACCTGTTTACCTCATCATGGTCTACAAATGGAAGCTCTTCAAGAAATTTAACCTCATCCTTTTCAGGTCTTGGTTCATCCCATCTCAACATATTTGGTACTACAGTGCCATCTCAGCATGCTTCTGTAGCTCCTATTTTTGACGATCATTTGGATGGTGATGCCCACTCACATTTAATTAATTTTTCACATGGAATGAACTCTGGCCATGTTTCTGGAAGAAGGGGGCTTGGTGATAGCCGTTGGACTGATGATGGCCAGCCTCAAGTAGGGAGTCATGCTTCCGCAATTGCTCAAGCAGTAGAAGACCAATTTCTGACTCACATGCATGCAACAATGTCTGTCATTAACCCCCAAACTAAAGAAAAATCTGTGGACAAAAACTCGGCTAATCAACAATTGCCAACACTGCCTGTTAATGTCCAAGCAGATGAAGCAATTGAACTTACCGCTGAACCAACAAACAACCAATTTCAAGTTCCTAGGAGTACTTCAGTTAATCAACATTTGAATTTTCCTCTTGAAGGTTGTTCTTGTCCTCCAAGTTTGTCAGATGAAACAGTGGCTGTTCAGCAGGTTGCCACTATGGAGGATAGGCATCAAGGGGCATCTGAAACGAGGAAGCAAACTCCTGATGACCTGAATGTCACAGATAATACTCAAATTATTCTTGAAGTTGAATCTATTCCTAGCATTGCAAGGATGGATACTATACCTGAAGTTGATTCCTCTTTCTTGCCAATTATGAATAGCCAACTTCGAATTAACACCGAAATACTTGATAATCTTCATGGTACAGGAGTCTACAACGAAGGTGGTATCCCTATCTCCGGCGTGCAAGAATCTATTAATAATCATACTGGTTCGTCTCCTGGAAGTACTGAAGCCCTTATGAACTCTGTCAATACAGCTCAGAATCAGAACATTGATCTATTGCCAAACAGAGATGAGTTATCTGTTCCTCAAATCATACAAGTTACTGAACAAACTACTCAGGCTGATCGACTAGATAGCAATGAGGCTTTCGGTGCCAATGCAATTGATCCTACATTTCTTGAGGCACTTCCAGAGGATCTACGTGCTGAAGTTCTAGCTTCACAGCAAGATACAAGGCCCACACAAGCAACCCAAGCTACAAATTATGGTCCACCACCTACTGAAGAAATAGATCCTGAATTTTTAGCTGCTCTTCCTCCAGATATTCAAGCTGAAGTTTTGGCTCAACAACGAGCTCAACAAAACTTACAACTTGAGCAAGCTGAGGGGTTACCAGTTGAAATGGACAATGCATCCATTATAGCTACTTTCCCTCCTGAACTGCGTGAAGAGGTGTCATTTTATGACTTATAATTTGTGTTCCACAACAGAACTCCTTATTCTCTACTTTTTCTATCCAGGTACTTTTGACCTCTCCTGAAGCAGTTTTGTCCAGGCTACCTCCAGCTTTGGTTGCTGAGGCACAAATGCTCAGAGATAGACGAAACAATCGGTATCACTACCGAAACACCCTCTTTGGAGGCAACCATAGGCATGATGGCAGGAGAATACCAATTGAAGGGCAAACAGTAATGGATAGAGGAGTGGGTGTAACAATTGACCGAAGGATTCTATCTGCAAATCCAAGCACTTCAAAGAGCAAAGAAATTGAAGGGCTGCCTCTTGTTGATGAAAGTGCTCTAAAGGCTCTTATTCGTCTATTGAGATTAGCTCAGGTACTTCTCTTCCTCTTCATTAAAATACATTTTGTAGTTAAATATGATGCCTGACAATGAACTTAATGGTGATACTGATATTTTGATTTCTCTATGCTTGGTTGGACCACTGAATGACTAAAATTTGAATATGTATATCCTTCTGCACGTTTAATGTTTTCATCATTTCAAACCTCATCTGACATTTCTACTATAGGGTGAAATCATTATGCATTTCTATGTTTAATGGTGATTGATATTTTGATTTCCGTTTGTATGGTAGGTGCACTTAATGTGTGAACTGTAAATATATTATATCATCCTTAATATTTAAATAAGTTATATCATCCTTAATGAGTAAATGTCATCCTGCACATTTGATGGTGGTTTAGGAACTTTCATGGTCTCACAATCTCAGTGGACATTTTTATTATAAGATGAAATCAGTGTGCTGGATTCAATGTGATGCTAAGTTGCTCACCCAGGTTTTTAAGTATAATTTCAAGCTAGAGTTTTCAATCCTTGGACAGACTAATACTATTTTGATGCCATGTTGACATATTGATACACGGTGCTGATGACTGGCGGTTGAAGGCTACTTACATAGAGGAGTTTGGTTCATGTGAGGAGCATTGGATTGTGTCTCAACATAGCACATGGAGGAAGATGAAGTTGAAGAAACAGTTGGATCAATCAAAATCCTAGTTTATCTGCAAATTTAAGGACTTTGATGAAATGAATAAGAAAAAGGGGGTCATGCCTCGACATAGCCCATGGTGGAAGACAAGCTAGAAGAGTTGAACGAATCAAAACCCAAATGTGTTGGTGGATTAACTTGAACAAAAATGAAACCACAGGTTTAAAATTGACGTGGTTAATGGTTGAACTGAAATAATCTGACAATGGCAAATTGGTGTACATTTAGTAAATCTCAACCATGGATGGATTAGATTCTTTAGAATTTCATTCTGCATGGGTTAGCATGGCAATGCTTTTGTTCCTGTAACCAATTGATACATGCAGTAGATTTGAGATGACACTTAGACTTTGGCAACACTTTGTGATAAGGGTGATGATTTTGAAAGCTTTCATAAGGTCTTAAGATGTCCACAAATCCATGCGAGGTTGACAATGATTCCATGCAAGATCTGCAAGGCTTCTGGGAGATGGTAATGACTTTTGTGAGGCTTCTGCAAGGTCTCGAGACAACTTCATTTATGGTTTGTGAGGTCTTAAGACAGGGATGGCTTTGCTTATGGTTCGTGAGTTCCAAAGACGCGAGTGGTTACTTCTTCCTCCTTTGGTATTTACTTTTCTCCTATGCTTCCTCCATTAAGGTTAGTTCTTGGCACACCCATCAACACCAAGACACAAAACATGACTAGAATGCTTAATGCCTCATTAGGCTTGAACTGCAACCCAAATTCGTCCTGAGATTTCTAGCCATAATCTCTACTCAACCTTCCCTGCACAAGAGAAGATCTCACGTCAAGTAACAAAAGGAGGGAAAATTTGCACAATAGCTAAAGAATTCATAGAAAAAAAATCAAAGGTCCGTTTTCATAAGCGCCTACAGCCCATAGCATCAAATATTCTCATATCGGAAAAGATAGTTTCTGATCCTGGAAAATATCTACACAATTTGTTCATATTAGAGATTCACAAATTGCAAGAACAGAGATTTTTTAGTGCAGATTATACACATCAAAATCTGCATAGTTTGTAGCACAACAAAAACTGTTGGGATATGAAGGTTTGGCTAGATGAGATGAATAAACAACAGACTTAAATTTTTGTGATTTGCTGCACAAAAACAACAATAACACAAATGATTAGTGTCAAAATATAGGTAGTGGAAATGAAAGATAAAAAATATGCAGGACTGTAACACAATAATTTTATGTGTTTTGGAAACGCTGCTTCTACTCTACGACCTATGATGCACTCAATGTGTCTTCCCTGAATAGATCCACCATTACCACCTCTTCACAAAAGCGAACTTTGGTAAACCTCTATAAATGAGAATACACCAAAACTCAGCCAATGAGATTTCATA
Organism: Kaempferia galanga; assembly: GCA_037974795.1. Lineage (NCBI taxonomy): Eukaryota > Viridiplantae > Streptophyta > Magnoliopsida > Zingiberales > Zingiberaceae > Kaempferia > Kaempferia galanga. Next base: position 1,480 of record JBBPFP010251481.1, on the reverse strand, counting down.
AACTATCATAATCTTAATCATGAATAGGAATTTCACATACAATAACCCTCACCTCTTCTCTAAATAATGTGGCAAAAGGCGATTCGCTTGCCCTCAGTGCCCCTGCCAACCCGTCCCTGGGTTAACACGGAGGAGGTAAATCACGGGTGACTACTAGCCATTAGTGCAAATTGTTAAGGCATGGGGGAGGTATGCTCGGACGCGCTGAGTTTCGACCCTATGACCTCACATGGCAACCTCCCATGCCTTAACCATCGCACTGCCTCGAGGGGACCACCTCTCCTCTAAATAATGGAATTAAAGGAAAGGGAGAGAGGAGAATACCAAGAGCTTGATTGAGATGACACCTTCAACCTAATCTAAGATCTTAGATCCTTTTTGAGAGCATTGGAGAAAATGATTTAAATGATAAGGTTCTTGTGCCCTCGAGTGATTGCATTCAAAGCTCTCCAAAGGATCACATTTGGATGCCTCTACTCGATTGGAAGAAGACTTTAGTCGACTTGACGCACACAATTGATCGTTAGATGACAACAACTATATTTTCATTCTATTGGTAATTGTTTTCGGTCTACTACTCAAGCCTCCCGTCATTTAAACCTTCTGCCCAATCAGCTAATCAGTTGATTTGATTGATTAATTGATTGCCATGTTCAGTTGACTAGAAATCTTAGTTCTCCTTCACTTGATTAACACACCATTATAAATCTACATGAAGGTTAAGACTCAAGCTGCTTGACAAAATATGAGACCAATGCTTCACAACCAAGTCTTAGGTAAACTATAAATCTACATGATGGTTGGGACTCAAGTTGCTTGACAAAATATGAGACTAATGCTTCACAACCAAACCCTAGGTAGTTTACCCACTAACTAGGCAAACATAATATTATTAACTACCTAAGATTACAACCTCTCATGATTCTCTCATATTTAAAATGTAAGTTCATTGAGTCTACTGTGCTACTTGTCAATTTCCTACTGCAATAACTTGATCCAACTCTTCATCTTTTTTTCACTGAGCTCCTCATTGAGCTCTAATGCAGGGTTTGAAATGCTGTTCCGTGCTACCGAGCACAGACTATTTTTTCCGTTCAGCCAGGGACACGAAATTGGCATTGAACGCCGACCTGTTTCGAGCAGCAGGGAGGTGTTGCCGGAGGTGTCGCTCGGATTGCAGAGTTGCGGGCGCAGGAGGCGTTGCGACGCGACGCCTCCTGGCGGCACCGGAAGCGCTGCCGGACGCTTCCGGTGCAGTCGGCGGACCGCTCTGGTGTTGTTGGCGGCGTTGTGGGGTGCCGGCATTGCAGGCGGGTGTTGTGACGGGCGAGGTGCCTACGCGGCACCGTGCAAAATTAATATTAGCGATTAAATAATTCAAACAATTTCCTCTTGAAACGTAATATTTTAAAGAGGCTTTTAGAAACCCTAATTTAATTATCCCAATAAAATATAAAAAAATATATATATTTTTAAAAGA
>JBBPFP010251480.1:0-33297 GCA_037974795.1 Kaempferia galanga | reverse complement strand
CTTGGGTAAACTTCTCACCAATTTTTGTAGTCATAGAACTGATTAGCTATATTGTTTTTGGCTATCCAGACTCGTACTTCGGACTGCTTATTGCTGGTTTTAGAATACGAACATCTTCACAAATTGTGACCACTGAAGATAATTGTGGCAATTCAGTTTGTGAATGGTAATTGAACCATGGATAGTTTCTGGTTGAGTTGGGAATTGCGACATCATGGGGAGATTTGGAGCAGAATTGATTGCACAAGAGCTAGCTGAAATTTGCTTGCAGTCTGACATGATTAGCTGTGGGAAGAGATGTTCTAGTCGAAAGAGATGGAAGCTTGTGATCACTGGGTAGAACTAGATTTTGGGTTATGGTGGCTCTGATACCATGAAAGTTTTCAAGAAAATATATTTCAAGAAAATATATTTCGCTTTCTTTCAATATTCGTGTGTCCTATATATACAAGTCACGTACTCCTACTTAAGGAATCAAAATCTCCTAATTAATTACAGAATATCTCCTAATTAATTACAACAAATCAAATCAAATCTGTAATAAATAATAAATTTGTAAAAAATGGCTAAGATTGATTTTCCACACACACACATTCTTGTGTTGAACCATAAATAAAATAAGTGGTATATTTAAGTTCAATTCAAAACAATTAGTCTCTAATGAAACTATGGGTCAGAATCTGCACCATGTTTTGAAAGAATGTGAAACCTCTATATACTGTATTCAAAATTTCTTATTTTTGTTTATGCGTTTACAGATACAAATTCAAATTAGATGAAGGAGCTGAAGTGAAGCCACACATTCCACTTTTAAACAATCGTATCTATGATACCAAATTTGAGTCTCAGTTCTATACTATATCAGATTTGAACAAGGTCTGTTTTTTTATTAATTTTCTTTGAATGTTTCTGTCCACTAGAATGCTTTTATGCTGTATTCACCTTGCTTTATAAAGGAAATTTGTAGGGTTTCTTATCCCAGGGGACTACTTGTACATATATCTAAATTCGTTATTATAACTTTACACCTTATACAATTTATTATTTGTAATTAAGAAGTCTCTAAGGGTCCCTTTGCCACTCCTACCATTTGTTTACATCCACTATTTTTTCATTCCATCCATTTTCCATCCTTTGAAGTAAATGGAGCATAAGTGCATAACACTTCCAAATATTTAGCTGATTGCAAGCCTATTCAATTTTATAAGTCTTTCAGGATTTGGTTAACTGGTTCCCTAGTTGATTATTTTAGAAGTCACAATCAATCTCTGTGTTTTATTATTTTATATAACATTGAGTTAAAGGCTTCATGCATTATAACATGATTTTCACAGTGCAACTTCGTAGGCTAATATGACTATGTCCTATTTTAGTCTTTAACTATTAAATCTAAATGTGTTTGTATGTTAATAGAGCCATAATCCTATAATTTGCTTAGGGTGGACATTTAATAGTAAACACTTATTTGCAATTCACAATAGATAGAGGAGGATCTAACTGGTAAGCACCTTTAGAATAGAGATCATTTGTATCATCGATCATTGCCTGCCACAATCGGATCCAAAGGTGCTTTGGAGACACTTCTAGAAATTGGTCATAAAATTAAAGATGATAGAACGGCAAAATTTGGGTGATAAGTATATATTAAATATCAAGAAAGTATGCTGGTAGAACATTGATCAGTACCTTTAAGAGGGTGAGTTAGAATGTTGTTGAGTGCTTTACAAAGAGCAACAGTAGGGACCAAGCCATAGGTAGGATTTGAGACAATGGTTGGCAACAAGAGGGTTGGAGTGTCTTGAGGAAGTTTGAAGCATTCTTAGGCCTTAGCCTTCATCTATACACTTGCAAAGGTAATTCATTTACGGTGCAGACCATGCAGGCATGAGGTTTAGAAATGGTGTTGGTGGAGGAATAAGGACCATCTTCTATACTGAATTAGAGAGGGGAAGAGTTAAAGAAGAGAGTCAACTCAAGGTCAGAATAGGAATAATAGAAATGAGCACACAATATGACTGGACAGTAGTGATGGTATCTCTTTTGGAGGTGAAAGTAGCCAAGGAAAATTCAATTGAATAGTCATGTGGGAAGCATCTTGAGGAGAGGGGCTATAAAGGAAACCTATCTATGAAGAGTAGAAGATGGCGTATAATCAATACGATGATATGCAATAAAAAGTATATAATGCTAAAAAGAAAAAGAAAAATTATAATGAGGAACTTGTTTAAACTATCTTTGTATGACCCTAAAATCTAGCTGCACATGTCTCAAAAGTCTCCACAAAAGCTTGGGATAAACTTATGTGAGCCTGAGTAGGCCAAACACTCCACATTAAATTGAAAGTAGAAAGCATTGGTTTAAATCTCGAGCCATATAGGTCAACAGTCATAAAATTTCATCTCAGCCACTGATTGACACATGAGAAGATTCAATACCCAATACAAGATGAGATGACTCTTTCCATTGTCCTGCCATCATCGCAGGTATCTTCCATGAATCTGAGCTCCTTGTGCAATCCTCCCTTGAGCTCGAGCATCTTCTGTTGTTCGTCCCAACCCTCCTCTAAGGTTGAGTGTCTTCCTCCATTCATCTGCAGCCTTTGCTTGAGTCCTAATATCTTCCACAACCCACTCCTTGCAAGCTCCTGCACAATCCAAAACCTTTGAATGGCTGCAAGGAGCATATTCCACTAGTTTAATGACTCAAGAAGGTCATGACTGATCACTGATGTTTCTTCCATGTTAGCAAATGCCTTCTTAGGTAAGTTTCCTTTCCACACCTCTTCATGTTACTCCTCTTTCTTCTTCTTTCCTTTCTTTCTCATCGAGTTACTGGTACTGCACCAAAACAAATCCAAATGGAATGGTCCAGTACTAAAACTATGGTACGAGTACAAATTTTAAATCTTGGTTGAAAGTATACAGATTTGAACCAGATTCAATAACATTTGACACCATAATTATAAATAGGAACCATATACCTAAAAGTCTGATCTAGGCACTAAACCAATCACCAAAACCACCTGTGTCAAGTTAGAATAATTGATTAATTTAGCTGATAGCATGAATTATTATCATACTTCTAGTAGTATTTTCTTTACGGGAGCTTTTAGGCTAGAATGGTGTGTATAAAAAAATGCTGACGTATATGCTGGAAGAATGAAGTGGAGCTACCTCCCAGTGCATGTTATTATATTCATAAACTATAATTGAAACAACTGCAAAAGTAAGTCAATATCAATAACAACTGCTTTTTTCTACAATATAAACAAAATGCAAGTGAGATTAAGTTTCCAACGCTTACCTTAAACAAAATGCAAGAAGCTTCTAAATTTGATTCTTAAAATTGTCAATAATCTTTCTTAGCAAGGGCACTTTTCATTTCATTTTTTCCCTTCCTTTTTTGGGTAAATAAAAATTTCTATTTCTTATCTGTTGAGTTGGCCAATTTACTATCAATTAAACATGAAGCTAGAAGCAAAAGGGACCTCCTTTTGTTTTAATCATCAATTAAACATTCATCCCCACTATTCATCTTTTGTCCAAGGGATCTCCTTCTTTTAATAATGTCTTGTTTAATTAATTAATATAAAAGTGGATAGGTAATTTATTTCACCTTAGTGAATGTGAACCAATTAATGATTGAAGTAATATGTGATTGCATGTTCATATGCAAGCATATGCTCTGTGGAGATGGTATTTTGTATAAGGTTGCCTTTGTAATGGTAAAATTCTTCAAAAATATTACATAAATGGAAGATAAACAAGTTTGCTTGTAGAAGATTACATTGTTAGATTTATCTTTTGCATTACCAGTGAACTATTTCTGAAAGTTTTTTTCTTTAGCAATTGATTAAGCATACAGAGAGGATTTAGACAATAAAATACTAATAAATTCAAGTGGCTTGTTGTTCGTGCTAAAATACTGAAACAGACAGATTATTTTACTGGATATTTTTTGCTTTCCTTCTTTTGTTGTGTGTGGGGTTTGTTCTTAGTATGACTATTATATACTGCCTAGAAAGAATTAAATTTGTAAAAGATACTCTATTCTGAAATTTTCCATTTTTTCTTGTTTGTTCACATTTTCTATTGATATCTTCTTTCATCTATTTTTTTAAAACAATTTTCTTTTTGTTTCTTGCATAGCGTGTCTATGCATCAGGCGATGCCTACCCGGATTATGTGAAGCTTCCTAAGGGCGAATTCACTCTTCGTCTTCATTCCAGGTACTTATGATGATTATTTAAATACATTTAATCTGAAATAATAAGGTCCAAAATGTTGATTATGAAACATAACTGTTTGATTGCAGTAACAATATCCTCATAGTATCTTGTGAGATTTTCTAAATGTCTTGCACTAACTATATTTTCTATTATGCTCAGGCATGAGAGTATTCATATTTTGGAGAAACTAAAGCAATTGGTCTTGTTTATTAAAAGGAAATTAGAAAGAAAGGTAATTATTAAAATGCAGTAATAATTTTGCCCTTCCATATTGCTGGTTATATTCTTAAATTAGTAGTCTGTATTACCATAACTTTCTTTTAAATTATTTTTTGATTGTTTGTAGTTACATTTTTTGTATCAGCTTAAAATGTTTGTTTGCATTACCATAATTTCATAGCTTTAGGAAGGTTGATTTTTGGGCCATTTACTAGTAATAAACGTTTTGATTGTGTTGTTACTCTACGAGACAACAAAGATCTTAAAGGTTTTATGCTCAACCTCAGGGGTAGTGTCTCTGTCCCAAACCGCTTGCATTCACCCTTAGCTCCTATTATCCCTTTCTTTCCCTTTCCTGAGTCAGGCCATGAGACGATACATGTACTAGCAATGGGTTGTTTATAGACAAAGCTGATTTGGAATTATCTCTATGGTTGTATGGTTGCCTTTGAACACATGCTTTCTCACTATTATTTGACCTTGAATGATACATATAATAATACCCTATCCTTTGGCCCTACTAGCTTGTACTTTTCTTTCTCAACTATGCCTAGTTAGTTGCACCTTAAGTGAAGTCTATAACACCCGGCATAGAAACCCAATCTTGAGTGAGGAATGCTTCTTTGTGAAAAGGACCTCTTATGAAAGAAAGAAAACCAATGGAAGAAACCAAACCAGAAATTGGAAAGTCATAGCACACTCAAGTGGTGCCATTTACTTTGACCTTAGTGTTCATGACATGCACATTGAACTTTTTCCTTTATTTGCCCCTATTTGTTTCAATCCTATCAAATTCCCATCAAACCTCTGACACATAGGCAGTGGTTATAGATTATTGGTGAGAACAACTTTTATTAATTTTTTTTTCTGATTTCCCCAAGGACTGACACAGGAGGCAGTGATTATAGGTTATTGGTGTGAACAAATCTTTTTTCTGACTTTCCGAAGGGACTGTCTCATTCCTTTTCTAAACGGGTCCCTGTTGAAGTCAAGATATTCCATTTGAATAACTGGCTTAGGTGGTAGCTTTCTTTTTCAATCATATCTTCAAAAGAAGTTTGTTTTCAAGCAGTTGAAAGTCAGTAAAAGGAATCAAGCAAGTAATGAGATTCCTTTTTTTCAGGGATATTTGATAGTCTGTCCCTGGTTCATTGGAAGCAGCTCTTCCCTTCTCAGCTTTGTCTCTCAACTCAGTCCCAAGGACTATGTGAGCCAGTTTCAGTTGTTGTCTTGCCTACAGGCCAATAAGGATAGGGCTTACAAGAAGAATCTATTTAATTGTGGGGACCTATACCTCCTACTAAAACCTAGAGAAATGCTAGAAGAAATCTTCTTCTTAGAAGTTTTGAATAACCATAGGTGGTAATTTGACTATTAAAGAAGCCTATTGGTTGAAATCTTGGACTGTCATTGGCTAATTAGGGTGTTTAACAAATTAGCTGACTGAGGTATCAATATGGAGTAGCAATTAGTGGGGGAATCTACCAGCAGAATACTGCATGTTGGAGCCCATATGCCTATGATTTTAGACTTGGTCTACAAGACCTCTGTTGTAGCTGCTAGACTGGTCGTTGCTAACTGTTCTGACTGAAAGGGAAGGGAATACTTTCTTAAGGGTATCGAAGAAAAGGATTCCAACCGTTAGTGACTCGTTACAGGAACTGTTAATGAGTCCCATACCCTCAATGTTCTTTTATATGAAGCTGCATTGGCCAACCGTTGAATCTGGCTGGTAAGCCTTCTGCTGCTGGAAGTCACAATGTACCTTAATTACCATCTACGATGGTTTGTTTGGTATCCAAACTTTGTTTAGCAACAGGCAAACAAGTGGGTGATATCGGAGTGAATTAAAAAAGTTTGGGTAAAGTCAAATCTAAGTTTTGGCTAGGTAAGCATCCTAAAATAAAAACAGTTGTGAACCTTGTAGAGAATATCCATGGGGGCGATGAGAGGAGAGCTCTAATTGTTAGGAAAATATTCTTCATCCCCTATGAGATTGACTTATCCTATGTCAATAAATTCATTGTGGAATTTTAGAGTTGAAGACTGTGCCATGTATTTTCATTCAAAACTGATATTGTTTAGTTTTTTATTTAATAGAATCTGTGTTAAGTATATAAGAAATTTTGGAATAGAAGAATTGGATTTTCAAATTCCACTTTTCTCATTTCCAATACTCGGAAGTTGGAACATATAATTATAAACACTCATAAAGATATCACGGTCTCATCATGTTTTAAAACAATACGGAATAAGCTATGTAGTAAACAATTTAATTATTTCCATTTAGCTAAAGTGAATTCTGATAGAATGGCTCTCTCATTGACATGTTTAATACTTGTTACATATACATATTCATTTTTTGGACTTGAATAAATCTAAATCATAGATACCTTGAAGTTCATCCATAACAGAATGTCTCTGTTTATTAGTAGTTTATTTGTACAATTCTTGAAAATACTGATAGAGCTAAGTTGTAATGCAGGACTACATTCAATTGAGCTTCTTTTCTATACCTGATGGTCCTATTATGGGAAATGGCACCTACAAATCTTCTGTTTTAGTTCCAGGGTAAAGTCCATCTATACTTGTATTTCACCTTATTCAGATAATGTGAATTGATGTTGGATATGCTTCCAGACAAGATGAAGCCTTTTACATTGGTCCCCCATTAAGGGAGAAGCTTCCTAAGGTACGCTAGAAAGTTTTAGACTTTCCTATTGGAGTATGTTATCCTTGTGTTATTTTTGGTTTGCTTCCTGATGCCTCTCTTTCAGAATTCTTTACCTGGCGGCATGTTGCTTGGATCAATATCATATGATTCTGTAAACCTGGAAAATGGTAACGGTAATCAGAATCTACAGCCACCGATATCTTATCAAATATCTTATCTTATCCCACCATCTAAGGTGATTTCTGGTGCTTGGTTACCTTGTAATCAATGAGGACTTCTTTGTAGAATTTGTAGCCTCAGATAAGTAGATCTAAATTCCTAATAAATTTTGTAGATTGATGAGGAAAAGGCGAAGGAAACAACTGGGGTCACAAAAAGTGTCTCCGAACTCTTAGATGAAGAGGTAAATTAAGCTTAACCCAAATTTCTCCTTTTATACAATATTTATCTAACAGTAACGTAACTACACTGCCCCACTGCCGCGTTCTTGAATTTTCTGATGTGTTTTCACATTCATTTCATTACTTCATGTTTTCATTCCTTTTATTAGCTTCATTGTGTCTATATTACATTTTTGTTTTAGCCCTAAGACATCAAGTTCTGATGTGATGCATTTGCTATAGTTATACTAACATCTGGTTGATGAATATAAGAATGGCAATTTGCCAAGTTCTATAATTTAAATCTCGTGTGCTGATCTTTACTGTTCTTTAATTTCATGTAAATTGTTAAATTTTGTTTATTGCTGCTCACTAACTTCCAATTTTTTACAGTTAAGAGATAATAAGATAAAGTTTCTTGCGGGTTTAAAGAGAGAGACTGATGAAGAAATATCTGCATGGAGTGCACTTGCTGATTCTCTTAAGGTAGATTTTATCTCATTTTGTTCTGAGTTCGATCTATTCATTTATATTGTTAGTCCAGTGAGTTCAATCTATTCATTTAACTAATATTTTCACAAATAGAAAAAAAACTCGTTAAATAATTTTTCTCAAGGAAAAAATAGCCATACTAGTTTGAACATACGAGTATGGATGTAGGTTTCAATTATATCTCATCATCAAATGGGAACATAGTGTCAAGGAGATCGTCATTGCTATGAAATATTGTTTGTGTGCATAGGATTTGTGCTAAAGTTGATGGAACATATCTATTGCCTATCACGCTCCAAGTTTGTCTTCATGATCATTGGAATGTCATGGAACTCATAATGTTTGTATGACAATTTCTTCAGTACCTCATGAACATGAAATATTCATACAACCAAAATATAGTTTACAAAATTCAAACTAATAGATACTGCCACATTTACGTAATTATGATATAAAAAACAGTTATGCTGGACATACAAAATATAAGCAAAACAAAATCATAAAGTCCAACGACATAAACTTTTAACCTTCTATGAAATAGCAAAATAAGATAGAAGTACCTTGAGTAAAATCCCAAAACAGACCAAAAGCCGGAAAAATGTCCTTAGAGCCGTCCTAACGAATTTATGTAGTATAAATACTATACTACATAAAACCCAACATGTATAAATCAAATCATCTGACTATTGTCTTCTAAATTCATGCAACTAAATCAGCATAATTTGCACTCACTTATAGGTGCTACCCCTTGTACATTATCATATTGAGATATGGAGTGGCACCATGTGCACATTCTATATGAATGCAAACTATCCAAGGCAGCCCAAGTTCTTCCTTGTCATGATCAACAAAGAGTTGAGAGAAAATGACAACGCGATTTACAACAAATTAATCGACTATTAAGGCGAAGTTGCATATGAATATCACGTATGAATTCAACATTTAAAACACGAGTAACCCAACATATAAATTTTCACAAATGCTCTACATGCATGATAACCAATATGATGTATGAATAAAGAATCTTGTAGAAGCCTACACGAATATACAAGCAAAATAAGAAAAAGTGTCAAAAAGGTAATATTGAAGTTTCTCGTAAGGATCAACACACCGATCTCACTCAATTCACACTGACCTATAACCAACCCAATCCAACCTCATGGTTTGACATCCAAGATACAACCATTACACTAGAAAAATTCCATGACAACATACAACATCAAGCCTCCATCTAAACTTTCCACCCTTAATACTCACTACTTATCCTCACTCGAATCTCTGCTTTTAAGCCCAAGTGCTATCTTCTTAAAAATCACCCTCCACAATGGTTCACTTCTACATCAAGTATTCTACCACTTGGCAACATCAAACTTCCATGATGGTTCACTTATTCAATCCACCACCGCAACTACTTCGAGGATTTCTTATGAATCGAAATTCACTTGATCCATTTTGTGACCTCCTCTTATAGATCCAATCGATTCAAAGGACATAGAAGAATCTAAACTGTGATTCATCGATCAAATACCAAAAGCACTGCTATGGTTGGAAGAAAAGCTTTTTCTTGCTACTACAGAAGATCCACACATTCACTCATAGTTGTCAGAGATAGACAATAATAGGTATAAAATATACTCGAAATCCCCAAAAATTTCAGCATCCACCAAACTTACTCGGTCACTGCACAAAGGAAAAGCAAGGTTGCTGCTCACTCTTATGTAGGAGATGACTAAGGGACTACTGTCATTCAATCACTACACAAAGGGAAAAAGCTTGTTCATGCTCAAAGAGAAAGGGAGCAGCCAAGGCTATTCCTTAGAAGAGGGGAATGGGACGGATTCCATTGTTCCTATTGTATAATTGGTGATGCTGATGCTGGGCAATGACAGTGTTGGGATGATGGGAGGATGATGAGCAACAGAGCAGGCTGCGTGTGGTTTGGCATGGCCTGCATCTGGTAGCAACAAGGGCAACCAGCAAGAGACGATGAGGTTGTATGTAGCCAAGTGGGGGCGTCAAGGGTAGAGCACACACGAGGGAGAGAAACTAGGGAAAGTGGGAAGAGGGACCTGTGGTCTGTGCTGCCAACGAGCAGTGATAACTGGCAGCGAATGGTGACATACTGCTATAGACAGGGAGTAACGCAGGAGGGGAGAGGCATAGGTGAGGAGAAGGGGGAAAAATTAGGGTTTCTTTGTAAGTTTACCCACATACCCACTCGATTAAATCAAATGGAACAGGTTTAACTCTGATTCAGCCAAAATCTAACCAATTTGAGCCTGAAGTGAGTCCAGTTAAAGCCCAAAGCACTCCCAAATCAAAATTCACCTAATAAATCTCTAAATCAGCCAACCAAACTCTAAATTGAAAACCCAAATTTAGACCATATACCCTCAAATCAGGCCTAAAATACTAATTGGATCTGCCATAAATGTATCTAGTTACCCTCAACTAACCCTTTAATCAGAGCTAATTAGACTTAATAAAATTCCAACACATAACCTCACTAGTACCTTGTGTACCCCCATCATCATTGCTCCATCATTTTCTTCTTATCAATTGCACTATTATCAACATCATTGTCATCTTTTTGAACTGCATCAAATAACAATATCTTAAGGTGATGAAGTCTACTTGCCTTCTTCAAACTCTTCTCTTTGATAGCATTTAGACGATCATCTCTAATCAATAATGCATCCTTTATCCTGTTCTCTATTTCCATTTGCTATTGTTATATGAACTTCGTTGATATCTAACTCGATATTGTTGGAGCTTTATCTTTCACTTTGTCAACATTGTTGAATTATGGATGGTGCTGGGAATTTTGTTATTGAGATTGTGGCAGGTTGATCGTGAATGTAAGGATGACTTTCAGATAACAAGAACTCTCATTGGAGCTGGGGTTTATCACCTTCCATTAAGTAATATATCATAGTCGTGAAGGATCTTTTGACTCTCTATGTAATGGATCATCAACTTTAACACCCTAAACAAACCCATTATATTGTCATCTAAATAAGAATCAGGATGATGGGGGACATTGTGGGGGGAAGTGGAGTAGGACAGGAGGTTAAGCAGTGATTTGGTTGGGAAAGTTGCATGCATTCACAATTATTACAAGATATGTGATCAGAAGTGTTTGTTCCCCATAGGATAACCACAGAGAAATAGCCATACCAAGGTGGAGGAAAAAGGAAAAAGTGTTATTCAATGAGGGATTGTAATATATTGATACAACAACAACCAAGCCTTATCCCACTCATGTAATATACTCAAAGATGACATTAATAAATTATCCAATTGGAACTGCTACTGCTTATTATATTCTAACAGCCTCCAATGTTGTTGCCAATATATATAATATATAAATCATGAATTTTCGATATTTTTAGTTGTGTTGTACTTGATTTTTTTCCTAAATCTTGTAGTTTGTTTCACAGTTATTCAGCTAATAGGTATACAAATCACATATCATTGTTGGCAAATGCAAGTCTGCTTGTCATCTCACAAAGACAAAAGAGAACTCCAGAACTTTAGGAAAAACACGCACTATAGATTCAAAGAAAATAGCTAAATGTAAAGTTAATGATTAGTCAATTGAGGTTAAAAATAAACAAAATAGGTTAAAATTTGTTCAAATTGGAATGACATTAAAAAGCTTCACCAATCTAGCCTTCTCATTGATCCCTGCTGAATGCCTAGAAAACTCGCATGGGGAGGATAGAGATAGACTTTGTTGCTTGCATAAATTACTTAGCCTTGCCATAGCTCAAGTGTGACATAGGCTTGAGGAACCTTCATTCACCTTTGTTATTACTCAATTAACTTGACATCTTACCCATCTCTATCACTATTGATCGAGAAATAATTCAAAAATCTCTCTCCATCAGCAAAAATGCTAAAACTTAAACTTAAATTCAATGTAATTAAGACCTTACTCTACTGTATACCATAGACTATGAATTTTAAATAATAAATACTTTTATTGAAAAGATATTGTGAAAATTACTGATGGTGTTAGTGAGTAATCTATGCTAAAGTACCACTTTATTATTAGTTATAATTTATTTTTATTATTCATTAAATTTTATGTAAACTTCGCCCATGATGAATCAATCATGGCTGGTCCCAAGCTCGGATAAAAGAGGCGGGTTGCGTTAGGTTGCCAACTAGTGTTAAAACTATGACAAATGTTCAATGAATGGATGCAATAAACTATTATGCTAATGTTAGGTTGTTCCCCGGAAGGAACGCATTGTAGGGTTCGACTGTAACGTTTTGGCAAGGATTGCTACATCTCGGTGCAGTGCTAAAATGCAAGAGTTCGTGTTGCAAGGTTCGACTATACGTATCGGCAAGGACCGTTACATCTCTATTAGAACTTGGGTATAGTGTTAAATAGGCAAGAGTTCTCACATCATAGGTTGGATAAGAGCATATATTACAAGAAAACTAATAGTCTAAGATTGGGAACATAGAACATAGGAACTCTCATTGGTAAATCAATGGAGGTAGTAGATACGATGATTTGGAGAAAAATTAGTATTTTATGTGTACAAGAGATAAAATGGGTAGGTGATAAAGTAAAGATGATAGAGAACTCGTGTTTTAAGATATGGTGTACAGAAAAGAGTAAAACAAGAAATAGAGTGGGTATTGTTGTAGATAGTTCGTTAAAAGATGAAGTTGCAGGAGCAGTTAGAAAATAGAATAGAATTATAGCCATTAAGATAATAGTGAGGAACTAAACTATGAACATAATTAGCGTATATATACCGCAAATAAGATTAGATAAAGTTACAAAGTTAAGGTTTTGGGATGATTTAGATGAAGTATTACAAAACATTCCGTTAAATGAAATGATTTTAATAGGAGGTGATTTAAATGAGCACGTTAGAATGAAAAATGAGAAATATGAGAGGATACACGGGGTATGAGTTTGGAACGAGAAATGAAGAAGGAAAAACTATATTAGATTTTGGGATAATATATTACTTTATATTAGTTAATATGTGTTTTTTAAGAAAAGAGAAGAACACTTAGTCACATTTAAAAGTGGGAATAGTATATCTTAAATTGACGTTCCTTTTGTTAGGAAAACGGATAAAAAGATTTGTAAAGATTGCAAAATCATCCATAGAGAAAACTTAACTACCCAACATAGGTTAGTAGTGTCGGATATACGCCTCAAGTATAATATCAATAGAAAAGAAATATATACGATTTCTAGAATTAAGCTGTGGAAGTTAAAGGATGAGAAGCAAAATATATTTAAGGAGAAGGTAGGAGTACAAGCATTAGACACACACCATTAAGTAAAAGAAAGGAAGATAATAGATCGTATCCAAATAAAATGTATTAAAGATGAATGTAATATGGTACTAGTAAACGATGGAGAAATAAAAGAGCGGCGAAAGAGGTATTTTCATCAATTTTCTAATGAAGGTTTAGGTGGTCAACTTAACTTAGGTAAGTTAAGTATGTCAAATAAGTATAGAAATTTAAATTTTTATCGTAAAATTCAAACTTTAGAAATAGAACAAGCTTTAAATGTGATGCATAATTGAAAAGTCGTTAGATCCAATGATATTTTGATAGAGGTATGGAAGTGCCTAGGGAAACAAGGTTGACCATGGTGACCAAAAATCAATTTAAGTCTATGCTTGGAAGGTCAACAATAGAATCTATACATCTTCTTAGTCAACTAATTGAAAAATATTAGTAGTAGCAAAAACAAGATCTACATATGCATGCTATTCATTGATTTGGAAAATGCTTATGATAGAGTTCCAAGAGAAATTATATGAAGAATTTTAGAAAAGAGAGGTGTTAGTGTAACATATATTGAATTAATTAAGAATATGCATGAGAATGTAATGATGAGAGTAAAGACTTCAAGAGAAATAATTGAAGCATTTCCAATAAAGATCGAGTTACATCAAGGATCAGCTCTAAGTCCCTATTTTTTACATTAATTATGGACGAACTCCTTGCACACATTCAAGATACAGTACCGTGACGTATGTTGTTTGCAGATGATATTATTTTAGTAGATGAAACACATGAAGAAGTAACTGCTAAACTAGAATCTTTGCAGGAAACATTAGAAGGGAAATGTTTTAGGCTTAGTAGAATAAAGACAAAATATATGAAATTTAAATTTAACAATATTAAACGTAATTAGACAATTGTTAAGATAGGAGTTGACGAGTTGCCAAGAATGAGAGATTTAAATATTTAGAATCATTTTTGCTAAACGATGGAGGGATTGAGAGATGTCTTACATAGAATATAAGTTGGATGGTTGAAATTGAGGAACGGTGGGTGTTTTATGTGATCATAAAGTACTTCTAAACTAAAGGAAAAGTTCTACAAAACCATAGTTGTTATATTATATGGAGCTAAATGTTGGGCTATGACTCAAGCACATGAGTATAAGATGAGAGTTGCAGAGATGAGGATGGTAAGGTGGATGTGTGAACATACGATGATGGATAGAATAAGAAATGAGTGCATTAGAGAGAAAGTCGGAGTTGCGTCTATTGAGAAAAAATGAGAGACAAGTTTAAGATGGTATGAGCATATACTTAGAAGATTAATAAATACTCCAGTTAGTTAGCGGATGTAAAATTATGACAAACACGTATATCAAACGAGGAAGTTGAAGACCTAAAAAGACTTAGTTAGCAACAATAAAATAAGATTAAATGTATTTAAGTATAGATGATGATACAGTATGAGATAGGGCTTAATGACGTAAAAAGATCCATATAGCCGACTCCACTTAGTGTGATAAGATTTTGTTGTTGTAGTAGTAGTTGTAATATTAACTTTTATGTAAATAAATATGATTCATTATTTGTATATTGTGTTACTAGTAATTTAATGTGTAGGGACACAATAACTATCCTTAAGATGTTGCAACATCTTTTTAATCTTGTTTATGAAATACTTTTATTATATCTTATTCGTTTTCTTTAATAAAATTATAACTTTCCCAATTTCATCAATCCTTCCAATTTTACACTACTGATACTTAAATTTTTTATTATCCAATGCCATTGTTGATACGTATTTTGACAACTGTTTGTTTGCACTGCATATGCAAGTTTTAAGGTCGCTATATTTTTGAATGGATACAGACGTTTTTGCCATATTGTTCTGATGTCATTGTAGATGGAATATCCAAATTATACGCCATTACTTGCAAAGATCTTGGAATGCCTAGTGTCTGGAAACCCTGAACAGGACAAAAGTTGTCATAATAAAAAGGTAAGTATATTGTTTATACATTCTGTTATCATGATGTCATTGTATTCTATTCTCTAGTCTATTTTTGTATAACTTTTTATGGGGTTCAAGAATTTTTAAAATGAAAGCTAATATGTTTTTGCTATTTTCAGATTATTAATGCTGCTAATGAGGTGATTGATAGCATTGACAAAGAAGAGCTGTTGAAGTTTTTGTCTTTAAAGTCTGATAGTGAGGATGAAGAGGCTGAGGTGATAATTCATGTAAATCTCTGTTAGATAAATCAAGTGACCACTTATTTCCAAATCTAACATGTATTCTTAAAATTTCTCCTCAAATGGAGTGGAAAGACTAGAGTTAACTAGCCCCTCTCCATTTGCATGAACTTTTGGATTTGTTTCTAAATTTTGCCACACGCTAACTCCTACTTTAATCCCATGTTAGGTTTGATTAGCAAACCATGAACCCAGAAGCCCAACCTATGCCTTTTACATTCTTAACAGTATCCATGTTATGATTCTTGGTAATTCATTTTCTTTGTTAACATGCTTGGAAGATCTCATGTTATGTTGCCAATTGGATATATGCATTAAAGAAATAGTTGTGTTTGAGGCATGGTTCATTAGCAGCACTGTTTATAATTTACAGTTTGGATTTTTGTTGGCATAGCAAACTTAATTAATCACATTTTCATTTGCATGTCTCATGTGCTCTCTTTGTGCAATGATCACAAAATTAAATAAGCTGTGTTGCCTTGGCACATGTCAATCAGAAAACTTTGCACGATACTGAAGTTGGTACATTTAGTCTCTTATAAAATGGCAATTGTATTACTAGGGATTATTATATTTGTAATTCTTTAATGGTAAACATTCACTTACTAACTTTTCCATTAATTCTTGCTGATTAAAATTTAGTTTATTTATCGCTTGAAAAAGTCTTGAAAAATACTTATGTCATTTTTGGAATCGTCATTTAGAAACTAAAGAAAAAAAGAGAAGTCACTCGGGATCAATTGGCAGAGGCATTATATCAGAAAGGATTAGCTCTTGCAGATGAAGAGTCATATGTGGTATGGTGTTTTCACAGTCATCAATTGGTTTATTTACTTAATTAACTATTTTCAATTGGGATCGTCCTCGATAGTTTTTTGACAAATTCTATGCTCTTGTCTAGGGGTGGGCTTTGTTCGTGTTAAAAATCCCTGAACCCTAACTCTAACTTGGTTTTATAAAAAAAATCTAAACTTGAAATTTTTTAGCTAGGTTGGTTTCAGGTTTCCTTTCTCCCTTATTCTTTTTGGTTTAAAGAATGACCATAATTCATTTATTAATTATTATTTTCTTTTTCCTAGTCAGAAAGAAAATATATGTTAAAGAAAATCATTCATTGCACTTCTACAAGAAAAGAATAACATCATCCCTTAAAAAGCGAAGGATTACTATGCATTCTCTAGG
This sequence comes from Kaempferia galanga, assembly GCA_037974795.1. Classification (NCBI taxonomy): domain Eukaryota; kingdom Viridiplantae; phylum Streptophyta; class Magnoliopsida; order Zingiberales; family Zingiberaceae; genus Kaempferia; species Kaempferia galanga. The sequence continues at coordinate 16,596 of JBBPFP010251480.1, read as the reverse complement.
TACCTAGCACTAAAGTTAGAATGAGATATGCTTTAGGTACACAAATTCTCTCCAAAGTTTGAATTTCATACACCAACTAATTTCGGTCTAATAAGATATGCAAACTTGCATAAATTCCATTCATGTTTATTCGTCAACTAACATTGTCATGCTCATTAACTTTGGAACATTGCTACCAAATTGTGCCCCTCAAAATCCCCTTGTAATAGTGACTCAATAATTCATCATTCTATCATCCCTCATCTCAGATAAATTTATTGTCATTGATAAAAATTAATATTATCAACCTTTTTTTTAATTTTTCTCTCATTTTTGAAGATTCTTATATTATTATCCTTATGATTCTATCTAGTGTTGATACATTTTAAAATGATTGTTGATATCACAATATTGATGACTTTTATCTAGGACAGAAATTATTGTTGATATCATAATTTTGATTTATATCTAGAACCCAAAATCATTGTTGATTAATATAACATTTCCTATATGTGGATTTATAATTTTACATATAATTCTATCTACCTTTTATTAAATTTATTAAACAATAATTTGCAAGTATTATTATCAGTAATTTTAGTATTATTATCTAATATTTAAATTAGTATCTTCTAATTAATTAGTGTATGAGGAACTAAACCTATAACGAACTCTTATCAACTTTAATAATTCTTGACTCCCTCTCAAGGTGGAGCACAAATATTTTGAATGTCCATTTTGTTGCATAAATTATAGAAAGTTTCATAAATAGAAAAAGGAAAGACTCGATAAATATGCCAGACTCAAATGGTTTCTTACCATAATGAATGATATGGGATTCATTTATTGTTGCACAATTCTCTTGACCCCGTCCTCTCCAAGATCCAAGCCCCAATTCTAGTCTGAGCCAAGCTATTATAGTCAAGCCGAGGCTAATTAAATGACATCAACCTCACGACAAGCCCATGCTCATACTCATCCAGCTACTACCCACATTGGGTGGCATGAACCTTATTGATAAAAATGACAGACTACCATTATCAGTTGTGTCCTAACCATGGCAATTACAAACTCAAGCAAATGATAGTTGAAACAACTCTAAGTAGCTGACTACAACATGGAGATGAGCAGATGGCTAACCCTGAGGCTAAAAAACATAACTCTAACAAAGAAATCAAATGCTCATTTTCCCAATAGTTACATTTATAAAATCACGAAATGACAATCTAGAAGTTGTACTACTCTGTTCCATTTTCCACCAATTTTTATGTACACTGGATTCTAATGATATTTATCTACCATAATCTCTACTACTTTTTTGATATTTAACTTTTCCAGTATATCAAATTTTGAAACATGTATCACCTATTCTGTTGATCCTCTTTCTGACCCCCTTTTTTGAAACCATATTATATTTTCTTAACCATCATATCTGCATAGTTTAATCCTTTTCATGATGGAGTTTATATATTTCAAGTTACTAACCTTTTCCTAAACCGTGGAATAACTGATTGAATGGTATGTATACAATTTGTTGTCATATCCCTATTTTGTTTATTTTAAATTTGATGGATTAAGATATGTTCTTTTCTTTGTTGAATACTGTTCCTATATCTATGTATTTTTCTTGAAACTCCATTTCTTTTTCAAATTGTTGCTTTGAATTCCTAAAACATAGCTGAAAGCATTCTATCTACTTTGCTGACTGTCTAGGTTGAGCAGCCTAGCACATCGGATGTTACGAGTGATAAACCAGATCTTTTTGAAGAAACATTTAAAGAACTAAAGAAGTGGGTGGATGTTAAGTCTATAAAATACTGCATGCTTTTGGTTGTACGTGAGAGACGCTGTGGAAGATATGGAACTGCTTTAAAGGTATTTTTTTGTTGTTATTTATTCTCAGTTATTTTACACAAATGTGTCAAACTAAAATGTCATGTATAATTGTCATATATATATAATGAAGCTGATAATGTGCTACACAAAGATTTAAGTTCTTGGCTTCAAGCAATATGCTCTAATGTACAGGATAAGAGGTTTAAATGACAAGAAACAAAAGTATTTTTAACACAACTTCTATGTTCAGAAGCGTTTGGTTGGTTAAGTATTCAATATGAGGATCATAGACACTGGAACTTGTATCTCAATGAAGAAAAAACCATGAAGTGGTTCATATAAAATGAGTATCAGATAATTAGATTGATCAACAAGTGTCAATTATGAACTCGATGTCCAAAAATCACAATTGATTTACTGAAGTACTTCTGATTATGTACATGATACAAATTTACTTGATTTCACTTTGACTCAATCACAGAAAGGTTTGCTGTTGAGGCATAACACTATATTGTTCCTCAACCAACCAGCAGAGAATCATTGAGCTTTGAATTTAAAATTTGGAACTGTTGATTTATAAGCTCACTTGTGATTGCAGGAAATGCTATGATATGAAAGGTCAAATAGTTATATGCATCATCTAATTGTACTTGAAAGATTTTGCTTTGTGATTCAAAAAATTTTCTTGATAAATTCGGGCCATTGCCAGATTGAAAAATTATAGTTCTTGTTGAATCTATGATGAGGATCATTACATGGATACATCCCTCCGTGTTAAGTGGCCAGGACATATATTATTGAACACTTTAAACTTGCAATGGCTGTTCTGTTAACTAAAGCTCACAGTATTATTTATTCCTTCAAAAAAGTTGATATTATATATTGGAGGCACTACAATTTAGGCTGACATAATTTTCTTTTGATATGCATTTGAAATCTTTAGTGTGGATCATCTTTTTACCAAGTTCATGAACTAAATTTCTACATTTTTTCCCCTCATCAAGTAAAAATTAACATTTGCATATCTACACTATTGAGGACCGAGCTTGGTAATTAAAGAACCTGACATGAATTTCATGCTTAATTTTCAGCATCTGAATGACATGATTGAGGCTGAGGGAGAACCAGCAAAGAAGAAGCAATATGAATTGAAGCTTCAATTACTTGATCAGATTGGATGGACTCATGTGGCTTCCCATGAGAGAGAATGGATGCATGTCCGTTTTCCTGCCACCTTGCCTCTTTTTTGATTTTAGTTCACATTTGATTATTTATGGTAGCACTTCCTCTTTTCTGATTTTAGTTCAAATTTGATTATTTATGTTGACATTTGTTAATTATTGGAGCTTTTTTTTATTCGATAACTCGAAACAAACAAACAAGCAGCTCCATATTTAGTCAAAACAATACTTCTCCAATAAAGTAGTAGATTATTTATGGTAGCACTTGTTCTTTTCTGTTGTGGCTTTAGTCAAAACTTCAACGTCAGTTTAAAAACAAAACAAACAAGCAGCTGACTTGATTGGTAGTTATTTAAAATCTGTCAAAGATCAAAATTTGTGACAATCTAATCACCAAATCATATCTTTGAAAATGTTATTCTCAATTGTTGCAATAAAGTTTTTAATTTGAAGATTTTTTTTTTTGAATTTATTATTCTTTTGAAAGTGATGTTATTTTTAATGTTTTTTTAGACACAAAAGCAGAATGAGCATTTAATTAATTTGATAGTAAATCAATCGAATTTATTAAAAATTAATTTAATATTAGCTAATTGAATCGAATTAAAATTTATATAAAATTAATACTGTATTATTAAATTAATACTGAATATGTTTTAAAAAATGATAAAAAAATTTATATAAAATTAATATTAAATTAACATTATTATTCCCTTGGTTTTTAAATATCTATGGGTCTTCCTCAGCGGAATTCTCCATCGTTATCTCATTTTTGACGCTAATAAGCTCTGCTATAAGATAAATCTTTCTTCAAAAATAAATATTAAAATAAATAATAATAATCAGTAATTATGTGATTCACCTATCGAGGGACAAACTGAAGATTTAATTGTCTCAAATTTTTTCTGGTTGAAAAAACCATACTTTTACCAGCCATCGATTTGCAGAAAAAGAAATTCGCCTTAGTAAAACACAAAATCTTCTATTTATTTTTCTTGGAGCTTTGATCAGTTGCACGGCCATAGAAAAACAGAAACCTCGGCCATGGTATTCGCAGGAGAGTGAAATCTAGGATGGTTCTGTACACAGACACAGCTTGTCTCTCAGGCACACTGCACTCTGTTCTCTCTGCTCCCACCAAGTCCACCTCTACCTGCCCAACATAAATAAACAATTCAGAGACTATGATTCAGTGATAAAATCTACTCAAATAAGTGAAATTCTTTTACTGATGCTCGTCTTCTAAATCGATATACCGATGCTTACTTACATTTGAAATGAACTTCAGCCCAACCTTCACCTCGCCCTTGTATGTTCCATCTCTCAGCACCACATTGTATGGAGCTGGCTTTAGCTCTATCTGACCTTTTCGATTTCCTTCCTTGAGAACACCCCTCAAGTAAACTCTACACCATAACTGAGTTAGCCATAACCCAAACTTATGCACTTTTCCTAACACAATTAGCACAAATGACATGAACTATTACGTCGCTTCGCCAGCAAAGTGATCCTCATGGAACTTGTCCTTCTCCATGATACTCAACGTCAGCTTGACGTCTTTCCATTCTGAAGGTGATAGCTTAAATACGAATTTCTCGTTCCACCAAACTTTTTTATCTCCTTCTGTAACAGCAAAAGGAAAAGGAGGAATTCAAAAGCACAGATCTTGCATATGAATGGTTTTTAAACAGGCTCCAGTTACCTTGTGTGATTTTGCTAGTGAAAACTTCGCTGCCATAGCGCAGAATCACATAGTATTTCGATGAACCTGCACATTCAAAATGCTAGATCACATTGCTTGCATGCGAGTCGTGTTATCGATCTTTTTGCAGCTGTTCGAGGACAGGAGAGTGAACCTAGTATGTGAGCATGTTTAAGGTCTTCGGAACTGACCAAAAGAACTTCTAAAACACCACCTTTCATCTCAATGATCAAATGAACAGCACAATGAGTAGAGAAGCCTGGAGGAAATCTTTCTTGACCAAACATTGAGAAGGTATGGTAGCTGAAACAATTTATAGGTGAAAAAGGGGAGTTTCAAGCACAGATTTTCAGAATGAGTTACTAATCTATTGTGAGTTTCAAGTTTGTGAATGCTGGACAGTTACATGAAGTCAATTAGAACGTCGGTTCAATTCCATGAAGTCAATTTTGATTTTTTATGTATAGTAAATTCAAATAATACATTTAAAATTTGGAAGTTTAAATTATTATTATGATGGCGAAAATGATTGTACTGAGAAAATTCCATGTAGTCACGTATTACTGGGAGTAAATAAAAAAAAATCAAAGCAAGCCACCACATCAGACGATATTTCTATTGATTTTATCGGGAATCAACACTTATTGAATTCTGCAAACCTATCATATGGTGGCAGGCTCAGTTATGCCGGGGTACCATGACGAAAATAATTGTAAAAAAAAAATAAATATTAAACTAAATAACACCGAACCTAAGGGAATCTGTTTTGCTCCTCAGAAATTTTTCATTGGCTATCTGAGTTAATCGAAAAGTACTCATAATGCACGCCCCAACATCCTATAATTGTGTGTTATATTTAGAAAAAAAAAAATCTCTATGATGGATTCAATGGTACTTTAGCCATTAGTGACATAACATTGCAGTAAAAATGTAATAAATATCAGTATATTTTTTCTAATAAAAAATAATCATTAGAAAATAGATATATTTTTCTCCATAATAAATAAGAGAGTCAAGCAAATAAGGAATCAAATGAATATATATTAGGGGTATTTTAGATATGAAATTATAGTAGGGATATTCTTTTGATATAATTTTGTAAAATTATTAGTATCTTAGTGAAAAAAAGAGTAGGTGAGGGAATAAATCACTTTTGGAGGGCATTTTTAGAATTTCGGGAACTGGAAATTTGTCCGCACTCTTCACTCCTCTCCGCGAGACGTGCCGGCGCCTCCTCGCAAAGCCGCCGTCTCTCATCTTCCCCCTCTCAAGCGGATCCCCGAGCAGGCCCTCGCCGATCCCTGCTAGACCTGGACAACACGAGCGCGCAAGATCTCGATCCGATGCTGCCGTTGGGACTCCGAGCGCCGTCGGCCCCTCTCCCTCTCTGTGAGCGGCGCCTCCCGGTTATCCCTCTTCTGTGAGCCACTTGCGATACCTATTTGCTTCTTCATCCGCAAGCTACAAGCCCCATCTCCAGCGTTTTCTTTCGTCAAGTTCATTGAGCTTCTGCTTTCCCTTTCCCGCAGTGTGCGCAGCAACACCCCTTCCCTGGTTTGTTTGGTACGAGCAGAAAGTTGAGGGTGTTCTGCTCCCTTCGTGTCGCTTACCGATCGATGAACAGCGGCCACAATTAGTTCAGCATCGAGCTTCTCCTTCGTCCCCTACTTTGAGCCTGTCTGAAACCCTCATCTTATCAAATTTATCTCGGCATTGGGAAAAGTTCTGCGACAACAATGCACCTTCGGTATGTAGTTGTGTTCTCTTTTTCGTTTCTTCTTCGTCTTCTTGCTCTCTCCATCTTCAATTTGACACCATCCGCTGACACTCACATGGTATGGAAACGTACCATTCCGATCAAGGAACAAGAGATGGTACTACTGCCTAATGTGCATTGCTTAGTGCATGCCTTATTCCGTGTGTTTGACCAACGTGTCCTCAATAGTTGATTGATCATTGTGTTTTCCAGCTGTTTGGATGAAAAGATTGATTAGTTAACTTGCAGTTGCTATCTTTGCCTTTTTGTTTGTTAGCCTTTGTAAACTTTTGTCGATGAAAGTGTTTAATCACTCTCAGAATTTTAAACTCGGTCTATTATTTGAAGCTCAGGGAAGGACTTATTATCTCGATATTTGAATCTATTTTGCAATGAATAATGTATCCTCCTGCACAAGTTTGAGGACTCTTATATGTGGTATTTGATGTCTTGGTTTTTTATGTTATTTTCCAAATGCTCCATAATCAATACTATATATATTCAGTTTCATATCATTAATTTTGTGTGTTTTCACTCAAATTAGAAAGTAGTTAACTAATCAAAGTTCCTCTAACAAATGTATCAGTCAGCTATTTCATTTATTTTGCCAGTTTGTTTTGTTGGTGCAAACTGAAATCTAAGTTGAAATGAAGGCGACGTTAGTATGGTTGAACTCCTAACGTCTGAGGTTTTTTTCCCTTCTGTTTTCCCATTTTTATTATTACCAATTAGGTGTTCCTATTTCTATTTTTCAAAGAAAATATTTTCATTTGAAAATTGTTACTTGGATGCAACAACCTTACCTATCTATGAAACATCACACAAATGGATCTATGATGGATGATTATTTTCCCTTTCCTAAGAACTTGTCCTGGACTAGATGTCAGGTATTTTCAACATTATTTTGCAATTTGCATATACCATTTTTGGCCATCCTGCTCATGTCCATACATAGAGAAGTTCTGTACGGTTTTGCCATTCCATTCTAACTGTTAATCACCATTTAGTTTTTTTCAGTGTGCTTTACTCTCTTGGAAATTTACTAATATATTGTATCCTTATTAACATTTGCAGAACTTTAGCATCAACATCTGCAAGACTATACTTTTCTGAAATATTTAGGCACGAGGAATTTTCCAGTTTTCAGATTTTCTGTATGCTAATATGGTAGTATATTTTATGCATCTATGTAATTAGTTCTTCCATTCCCTGAAAGCTGTTGATAATAGTTAATCTGATCTGATTGTTTTACCTGCAATTTATCCAGATGTCTCCCAGCTAAATTGTAAGAATGGCTTCTGATCATCCATGTTCAAAGAATGAAAAATCTTCAAACAAACACCGGTGGCTTCAATTGGATGTGCACCCTTGTAGGCCAAATTCAAAATTTCACCATAAAGCGGCTTCCAAGGCTCATACAAAAGGTTGTGCACACTGTGAGACAAGACCGCCCATCCAAGGGGCAAGCACTTCCAAGTTTTTGTCAGTAGTTTCCACGTTCTGGGAATTTGTTGAAAATCCAGCTGTATTACCCAAGGATGAGGACTTGAAAATATGTGATTTTCTTCAGAAAGAGAATATCACATGTGGGTCTGATCAAAGAAGATCCAAACCAGCAGGTTCCAGAATCACAAACCTAACTAATAGACTCGAGTCTAAAATATCTTCAGCATCACCACTTGGATCAAGCTTTGAGAAATTGAAAAATATCAAGAAACAACTAACTTGTCCATCTTACAAGGGATATGCAGATAACCCTTTTGTCTGGAGACATGCATCATTAGCTGGTTACCATCCACTTTTAGACTATGATAAGGTGCATAGGAGAGTGACTTCTAATGTGCAAGACAACCCATGTGAAAATATATATGATAAATCTGCTGTGGATGACCTGAAAGTTGTTAACGGGCCTATTAGCACTAGCAGGAAAGTTCCATTTCAAATATCTTCTATTGATGCTAAAGGAAATGATGCTACTGATGGGGGTTATGATCCTCGTGACAAGCCCATGAATATAATAGGAAAGGATTTGCAAATTCTTCTTTCTCTATATACAACAGATTCACTTAAACAAATGGAGACTATAAAAGAGACAATTGTGGGATTTAGAAAGCATGATTCTTATCATCATTTTGTGTATAATTTTGATTTTGTAACCCTGACTGATTGCAAGCATGATCAGTGTCAACAAGCTTTGTCAGTGACATCTTCATTTGCCAAGAATTCTAGGGAACTTTGCACCTCCAAGGACTGCAATATCCACAAAAGTTATACTAGCTCATCTCCAGATTTACCTTTTGAAGAACAATGTTCACAGAATAATTGGTTCAAGCTACAGGATAAACTCCAAATGGTACTTATGAAAAATAAACATGCAATAGCTGGAGCATTGGCTGGAACCACAGTTAGTCTTTGCCTTCATCCAATTGATACAATTAAGACTATCATTCAGGCTGATGGTATTAGTCAAGAGTCAATTTATTGCACCTTCAGAAAAATCATTTTAGAAAAAGGTAACATCACAGTCAAAATCTTAATTACTCTGCCTAATTGAACTTGCATAGGTAGATTACGAGTGTCCATGTATTTATGTCTTTGGTTTGAATTGAGAACAGATTCAGACAGGAGATATTCATCTTAACAGGCATACAAGGGCTTTATCGAGGGATTGCTACGAATATTGCTTCCTCTGCACCAATATCTGCAATTTATACCTTCACGTATGAATCAGTTAAGGGAGGGCTATTACCTATTCTACCAAAGGTGAGCTTGCCACCAGTTAATCTGTGCTTTTTGTTTCTCATTGGGCTATAATGTCTATTTTCTGCTATTTCTTGACTATTTATCCATTACAGGAATACCACTCCATTGCTCACTGCTTTGCAGGTGCTTGCTCAAGCCTAGCAACTTCTGTTGTCTTCACTCCTAGTGAACGGATAAAACAACAGATGCAAGTTGGTTTACAATATCAGAACTGCTGGTAAGATTTGTTTCATTTTTCAGTTTTATGCTGGGAAAAAATAAAACTGATATTGGTCAGCAATAGCCAATATATGCTGTCAGACTATGCAATCAAATTTTTGATATATGTGAAACAGTGAAACATGGCTCCATTTTCTTCAAACAAATGACCATGTTAGACATGCAACATATAGAAGGTTATGGATTTTGTTCCACTTTTCATTAGTCATGATTCATGTGTGATTTTGATTTTACTTTTTGGCTCTTGTTTTATTACTTCATGTTATTTTCTATTTATGGGGCGGGCAGATTTGCATGTCAAAAGGTCAGTTGAAGTTGTGTTTATTTCCAATTTGTCTTGGATTTGATAACAAAACCCAAGTTTAATTCATTCCAAAGAAAGCATTTTTTATTTTTTATTTTTGTCACTGCTTGGTACTTTTGAGTAGATTCTATGTAACCTTATTATAATAAAATAGGATGGTATAGTTCAATACTTTCATCCTACTACAAAATTGGGGGAAATTGCAGGTTTTCTCACTAACAACATCAGCTAGAAAATGCTTTTGCAGGAATGCCTTCATTGCATGTAAAAAAAGGGGAGGGGTGCTTTCATTGTATGCTGGATGGACTGCAGTTCTCTGTAGGAACATTCCACACTCCATTATTAAGGTAAGCTTCAGTGTTAACTTTTTCTTATGGTTTCTACTAGATGATAAGTGACTCGTTAGATTTAAACTTGCAGTTTTACGCATATGAAAGTTTGAAGCAAAGCTTTTTGAACTCGGCAAAACCTGTTTCAGGTCTCAATACCTCACAAACTGTAAGTCTAATTATATGCTAATCTAGAATTATACGAGTGGTAATAATACACGTGGCTTAAAAAATTGTGTTTTTCCTGCTATTTTTTGTTTCTAAGCAGTCGTAAGATTGGCAGGGTAGAAAACACATCAAATTTTATCAGTTAAATTTTGCACATTGTAATTGGTACCATTAACCATGGTCTAAAATACTGGCCTAGTCTGCATAGTGAAACATTTCATTTTGCCCACTGTTCGACTGAGGCACATAGAAAGCACACTGATCCCTCTCAATTCCTTGTTGAGACTTACAAGAAGCAAAGCCTTCTCTTTCCACATTGAGATAGAGGAAATTGAGCATTCTTGGGAAGTAGGTTTTATTTGATTCCACCCACCATCGCATATTGAGGATAGAGCCAGAGAAAGCACACAGAACTTGTCAAGACACACATGAACCCACAGAAAGGAATCTGGCCCAGTTCTTTCCTTGTCAAGAGAAGCAGAAGCCCTCCCGTTCCACATCAAGGCCACAAGAAGTTGAGCAGTTAGAAAGAAGGTTTCGTTCAATTCCATTCACCATCACATTGCTGAGAACTCAGAGGAAGCCATGGCAGGCATTTGAGCTTCATTTTCAGCTTATGAGTGAAACCTACCCTATAGACAAGAAACAAGGTGGCGACCTACCTTGTGTTTAGGCTCCAACTCCATCTTGCATTGAGGTGGCCTTGTTTCTAGTAAGCTTCTTCCTTCTCAAAGAACTCATACTGGCTCAGTGGTCATGCTCGGCTAAGCCAATCTAGGACATGTTGCAGTAGCCGGTTATTGAAAAGAACGAAGAACTCATTGTATCGCCTCAGTTGTGATGCTCAGCTAGGCCAATGTGGCCTGGAAGACAACTAATTCATGCAGACAGAATTGAGTTTCAGAACATTTGTAATAAAAATTAAGCGGACATTCATTGCAACAAAATCAAATTATCTAGGTTGGCAAACATGCAAAACGTTAATTTTTGACGCAATTAGTGAAATATTACTTGAATTTTAACTTTATTAATGAGAGGTTAATTGCATGAAATTAAATTTTCTGTTCGATGCTATTGGCATAGGGAGATATAGCAACATATTCTGATAGAGAAGCCCAAGAGGCTAAGAGTTGGTAACTGATGGAGAGCCACTCTTTATGAAAAAATGTTAAAAATAAAAATTAAGAAAAATCCTCCAAATGCAGAGAAGTCTCAATATTCCTCTGTTTTAGAGATAGATATATAGCAGTCTCTGAATGAGGTACTGATATAGTTACACTTAAATTAATTAACTTGCCACAATCCAATGGTTCGAAATGCCATATCAAATGATTGCAAATACCAGTATGTCTTGCTTAAAATCTTGTACCCAAGTAGAAAAGGATAGTGGACCGTGCCTTTTGTCAAATCAAAATCTTAATAACAACAGGTCAGATTTCTTGAGCATGTTAATCTTCTGTAGTTAATATACCATTTTAAAGTAGGACATGCTAGGCTAAAAACTTATCCAAATGAGGTTAATACGTAAAAATGGTTTTACATTGAGGACACATAGTGTGCCTGCCCAGAGTGTTTCAAAGATTTCTCTTTTCAGCAAGGGTGGTTTCTGGTGTCTGGTTCTAATCAGGTGGGCTATTATGTGGGTTTTACTTGGACTGTGCCAGCTGTCCACTTGGGTTAGCTAACTACAAGGGTACATATAGTAGTTAAACAGGAAATATACCCTGCATACAGCACTAATCTGAAATTTCATCACAAGAACCAAATTCCGGTGCCATATGTTTATTTATAGATGCTTCCTTTGTTGTGTTCAACCATATCACTTCTAATGCTATTTTTAATGGATTCATTCGTATTCATTTGTAGATGCTCCATGTCTTCTGCTCAACTATGTCAGTCTGAGTGCTATTTTTAATGCATTCTCGCATATGTATTTCACTTTATCGCATTTATAGAGTAATTCTAGCTAATTCAACTAACAGATCTTTAATGTTTATAGCTATTATGTGGTGGTATTGCGGGATGTACTGCAGCCCTTTTTACAACACCCTTTGATGTGATCAAGACTAAATTGCAGACACAAGTGAGTTTTAATTGTATATGTTTTTTTAATGGATGGTCTAGATACGTATACATCGAGCATGGACAAACTTCTATCACAATTTTGCCGATTCAATGTGTTTTCTCTTTTTAACCAGGTTCCTGGTACTCGGGGGAAATACAATGGAGTTTTCCATGCACTGCAAGAGATTACCAGGCAAGAAGGTTTGCAAGGACTTCACAGGTATACTATATTGTTATGACTGTGGTAGTTTGGTTACACATTTGCCTAGTCCTGGCATTTGTAAATATTGTCACTCTATCTTTGTATTTAGACGTTTTTATTTTCAATCCATAGCTCCTGCAAATTGCTTGGGTATACAAGGTCCTTTTCTTTTGGCATCCTTTTAATCAGGTTTTCCTTCTCACCATCTTCAGGGGCTTGACTCCAAGATTGGCTATCTATATGTCTCAGGGAGCCATCTTCTTTGCATCATACGAGTTTCTCAAATCAATTTTCGATATGACAGTCAAGTCGCCTGTTTAGTCTATTCATAACAAACAAATTGCCAATACTTCCACATCATCAGCAATGTGCAGACTGCATTCTTAAACCAAACTACATTGTCTGTCAACTATCCAGGCATAGTGTAGCTTTTGGTGAACAAAAGAATTTTGTTTTTGGCGAGCCAAGGAATCCTTGAGCACATTTTTGGAAACTGTGTTGTTTTCACGGCAGGAGATTCAGAATATTGCCACAATCGGAGCTCTTTGTTTTGATGTTCTTCTCTATCTGCTTTAACATTATCCTTTCCCCTATGGCATGTATATTACCATTTCATTCTTCAAGAGTGGTCAGTTCTGCCTAACTCAACTGGAGTGTAAGAGAATGCAATCAGTCTTTGGTATGAGATGGAACAATATTTTTCCGGCATTGTTAACAGTAATGCCAGTTTTCAAATTTACACGTTCATTATACATTTTGAGAAACAGTGTGTTTTTATTTATTTTGTTTTCTTGTTCCATCTCCTGTCAAATTGTTTTCTTATTTATTTATTTTATTTCCATGTTACAAATAAAGAGCATTTTATCAGATTATATGGTGCGTTTTACTTTTGGCTTTACTAATTCTTGCTTTCCTGACAATTCCTTCCGGTGGCAGTCGCCGGCGTAAAAATAGAGGTGGAGCGAGCGGCAGAGCAGCGGATCTTTCAGAGACGGGCGGCAGCAAGTCCGGCCACCTCTTGTTCTTGTTATGGAATTAAAGAACCAATATAATTCCTCACGATCCATATTGAAAGCTTACAAAGCCTACGCACATCCTCGGCAACTTCGTCAAAACTAATTGAAATATCACGGATCCGACAACATGGCTCCTCGATTGATTCGCATGCCCGTCGAGGCATTCACCAACTGTCGCCGGCCTTCCTCAATTTGTTCTGTTTCATTTGAGCTCACCTCCGACTCCGACACTACATATACAGCCTCCAATCCATGCAGAGAGACAGCCATCACCAAACGCATCAGCAATGGCGGGCCTCAAAGAGACTCGCTTCCCACTCTGCCTTTTCGCGTTCCTACTCTGCTTCGCTCTGTCTCAGGCTTCGTATGATCCGACCGCCGTCTCGCAGCGCCAGACTTACATAGTTCACGTGCGGCAGCAGGAGGGCATCTCGTCGGACCTCGAGACCTTTTACAAATCTTTCCTCTCTGCGGTCAATCCGGAGCTGCAAATGATCTACGCTTACACCGAGGTGTTTACCGGCTTCGCTGCTCAGTTGACGAAGCCCGAGTTGGCGGCGATGTCGGCATTGCCTGGCTTCCTGCGCGCTTTCCCCGACCGCTTATACCAGCTCACGACCACCCATACGCCGGACTTCTTGGGGTTGAATCTGCAGCAGGCTTGTGGAATCAATCCAACTACGGCCAGGGGATCATCATCGGACTGCTCGACACCGGCATCTTGGTATTTTTAACATGTTTGCTTCTATTGAAGAACCTGTTTCTTACCATGATCATTTGTTATATCCATTGATGGGCCTTGGGAAGGATTACAATGCTTTCGTAACTTCATGAGTCATGGAACGCTGCTAGGGTTCTTCGCGGAATGGGGGCGCGTTCGAACGTCACTAGGGTTTCGCGAGTGGGGCTGGACTTCGAATGCCTCTGCTATTTTTCGTGATCCCGACTCGTGTGTTTTGGTTGGTTATGTTTGGGTGGATTGGGACTTGACAAATTTGTAGGGGTATTATTTTTTTATCCCAAATATTAGATAGGAGGTTAATTTTGGAGAACAAAAAATCATTAATCTAGGAATCAATAAAAATTTTCACTTTTTTGAGATTTTCCAATTTCGAGTAGTATGCCTCATTACATAAATAAATAGCTAAATTATCAACAATAATGGCAAACCAAACACATCCACACAATTACGTATTATAAACCAAAATAAGACTAATCACAATATACATAAAAAAAACTCACATACAAGGTTAAATAAAACTATGGATATATTTAGATATATAACACCAACATCAATATATAACATTACTCAATCCTCACAAAAGACCAGAATGAGCGAAGAAGAGATGTAAAGTTCATACGCAAGATCGTACTCATAAGTAGGGCTTATAATTAAACTTTTTAGATATTTAATACACAATAGCTAATAGTAAGCACCGAGATGAATCTTGATGTTTAAAATCTAAAGAAATAACAGGCGATAATTAAATTACTAAATATTTGAAGGGTATTTTAAAAAAATTAATAAGAAGCGATGAAATAGATCGGATAATTTTATAACAATTTTAATTTAAATTACTCTAATATTAATTAAAATTATTCCATAATGATCGAAACTATTTTTATCCGGTCAAAATTACTTTAATATTGGTCAAAAATTACTAATAAACACTATTTTAGCCTGGTCAAAACAAATTCAATATTATTATAATTATTTTGATTAAAATTTATATAATATAAAATAAAAACAAAAGGCAACTTTGTGCACGAAACTCATATCAATACAGGTCCAGGGGAAGCATTTATTATACACAATCTTATTCTACTATGTAAGAGGTTGTTTTCGCAATTCGAACACATGACCTCCAGGTCAAATAATAACAATTTTACCGTTGCATAAAACTCCCCTCCCATAAAAACACTTAAAATTGAAAAAAAAACAATTTAAAAAGAAAAATTAAAATGACATATACTATTTTTTAGGGTTGTAAACGAAGCTTGGTGTGCAACCTTGTTTGATGAAGCAACCGAGTTAAATCAAACCGAGCCTAAAATAAATCAAGCTGTTGAAATGATTATTCAAACTTAACTTGGTTCTTTTTAATGAGTTTGAACTTAGTTCGTTTAAATGTTATCCCGCTCTCAAAGTTATTTGATTGTTTGAAAATTTACATTTTAAGTTTATTTAATTGATTATTAAGTTTTATAATACAAACTTATTTGTTCATTTAATTTTTTTTATATAATACAAGTTTTGTTGATGAACATAATTTACGAATATTGTTTAAGAATATTATTCATGAATATTATTTACGAGCGTTATTCACAAATATTATTTACGAATAATATTCACAAATATTAATGAACTGAATATATATATATATGCTCAAGTGTGTTCGTTTAACTTAAGAGTTATTAGGCTTATTCACTTAATTGATATTGATACAATGCATTATGGGTGGCCTCGAAGTTAGTATGTGGCCAAGGGTCAAGATGATGTGGTAGTCAAAGTTAAGCAATACGTGGTCAAGCTGACTGGTCTCAGGGCCGATCGAGTCCCCTAAGGCAATCTATCGAACTCTGTACGGGGTGTAGCTCCCCACACCATATGGTCGCAAGCGCTCAATACCTACCCGATCTGCTCGGTGCCGGCCATATCATTTAATGCTCAGTCACACTAACAGTCGTAGCACCCACCTGATTGGCTCAATGCCAATTGGACCAGCTAAACGCTAATCGGACCTACTAAACGCTCCGCTCACACTTCATATCTTCACTCAAAAGTTATAGCTCTCAAACATATAACCGGTTGATTCCTGCGCCGACCGAGCCCTTTCGGGTTATGTTCCCTGCGCCTCTCCAGGTCACATCTCTTAAACATACATTTGGTCGGTCCTAGAGTCGGAGGCCCCTCTAGACATCGGTTCCTCAATTTTCAAGGTTTTCACTCCCAATGTAGACCCAAGCGGCCCTGACGTCAACCGGTTCACTTATAAGAGACACTCTTGTTAGAGAATCACAACCACTTGTTAGAAAATAACATGCTCCAGAGAATATTCAGTCAGTTTGATACATAG
>JBBPFP010249296.1:0-17474 GCA_037974795.1 Kaempferia galanga | reverse complement strand
GAAAGCTAAAGCATTACTTAGCGATTGGACCAGAGCCGAGAAAAGAATCTAAGAAATGCAACTTTTAGAAGACGAAGACGAAAAATTTGATACTGAAGGAACGAATACAAGATGAACAGAAGGAAATGGAAGTGAGTGATGTAAAGGGTAAAAATGTAAAAGAACTATGTGGGCTTTGATTCCCCTATACCCTATGGGGATACGTAGGCAACTTAAATAAGGGAAACCCCTTTTTTAATACATTTTAAATTTTGAATTGTGAATTTTTTAATATATTGAACCGTCGCGAACCGTAATGAACCATGAACCGAACCGTGAACTGGCGTTTCGAACCGTCAACCGTAACCGTCTTAGGCCGTTAAGGTTAAGGGTCTACCAGCCATGAAGCGTTGTTCCAAACCGTCGAACCCTCGGTTCTGAACCGTGGTCGGGATCTATATACTATTGATAAATAGGGGATATTATACATACTCCGTTACCCTTTATATTTTCTCATATAATTCCTGAATGATCTACCCCAAGGTAGATTGAATATGCAGTAGGGACCATCTTATGATAAATATATTAAACTAATATATCAATGGAAAAACACATGTATAGGACAACTTTGGATTGAGCTTCACAAAATGACTCAAGTGGAGAGAGGATTGATCCATCTTGAGATTCACCTAATGACATAGATCCATCTTGATATTCGTAGAATGACGCATGTAGAGGACTAAATGCCTAGTGGATTAACGAATGGCGTCTATGATGAATCAGGGGTGACCAAAATTTTGGTTCAACTGAAATAATCTATTGAACCGAATTAATTCGGAAGTTTGGTTCAATCTGTGTAGAAGTATGTTTTTTTATAAGTTATTTAAGTTAAATATTTTGGTTATGAATTTTAAAAATCGATTAAATTGATTTTTACTAAATAATAAAAAATTTAAACAATATTGAGATTTTTATTTTAGTTTTATTAAACTGAATAAGTTTTTATTAAAAAGTTTTAATATATTATTATTATTTTTAAAAAATGGTTAATTCGATTATCGACTGAATGAACCGATTTTTTATTGGTTCACTTTGTGTTTGTTCGGTTTTACTCATACAGATATGGGTTAGTTTAGTGAGTAAAAAAATTTCGATTAGTTCAGTTTTAATATATTCGGTTCAGTTGGTTCAGTTTTAACCGAATGCTCATCCTTATGTGGAATGACACATGAGAGGAGAAGAACTTGATCTAAAATTGGGCTTCGATATTGGTCTTGGATATTTACATCAACTTTGCTTAGGGCGGAGAGAGCATGTGGGGCCAAAGATGACATTGATAGGCTGCCTCACTTGAAAGGTGTACTT
Organism: Kaempferia galanga; assembly: GCA_037974795.1. Classification (NCBI taxonomy): domain Eukaryota; kingdom Viridiplantae; phylum Streptophyta; class Magnoliopsida; order Zingiberales; family Zingiberaceae; genus Kaempferia; species Kaempferia galanga. The sequence goes on along the minus strand of JBBPFP010249296.1, from coordinate 16,130 downwards.
TCGAGAATCGAACATTACTTTTGATTTGGACCACGAGTGGTGGACAATGGGGTGGGGGCACTACATTACTACGATGTGTGGGTAGAGAGGTTCACAGACTCTCACCATAAAAACACGTATGCAGGCAAAGCCGCAAATGTGGGTGGTGGATGTTTTGCTGTGGACGATGTATGATGGCGGCATGTTCTGAATGTTGTGTGGTAAATGACTTGACAATAACTTACCGTGGCATATAGACATGTGGAAGCATGCAAATAAACACAAAGACATGTGCGGAGACACACAGAAGAACGCTAAGGCACGTTGGTGGACGCGGCGATGCGTAAAGAGATGCAGATTGATGTATAGGACAAAGGGTAGTGTAATTGTTGTGTGAGGTGGAGTTGTTGTGGTTAAGTGGCATAGTTAAGGAAGGTGGGTGAAAACACATGGGTAAGGACAACAAAATGACGTCCACAAAAAGATGCATCACATGGAGGATGGGTGATGCACAATGAGTATTCTATGGTGGATGATGCAATGTGTAGAGAAGCCGACAATTGGATTAATCTCGATGCCGGTAAAGTGATAAAACTTACATGAATATGTGTAAAAGTTAGTTAATTTGATAGGTGTTAAATGCTTGTCTTTTGATTTGATATTACTTTTAAACATGGATTAGGAATTCAACTTTGATACCCAATTGATTTAACGCCAAAATTGAGTTGAAATTCACAAAAAATTCTGACGTATGGGGTAACCATGTGACACATACAAAAAAAATCTTATACAAATTGACAAGGAGGAATTTTTGTTACTTAAGTAATAATCAATTCTTTTACATCACACCACATTTATAGATTTGACCTGACTAAATATCACAAATTGAGAATTACATTAATCTTACTAAACTTGAATGAAATTGAAAGATGCTTATTAAATTCTTACCAAATTAAAACATATCAAACTTTTAAAATTTACAATTCAAAATTCAAATTGATTTACAAGCCTACAAACAAATGGACTAATTTTTCTCATTAAACATATCTTGGTACATAGTGGAAATGATACTATTGTTGTTCCTTGGACATTGAAAAGGATGTCTTGATTGAAGATGCCGACAACTTACCTTGAGCAAGGTCAAGTCCTTTGTGGGAAAGGGAATAATGCAAACAAGGAAAAGAGTTTAATGAGAATTTAGATGAGTGTAACTTATTTTGGTAATTATTTTTTTTAGGTGTTAATTTTTTATAATTTTTAAATATAAGAGGAGTCTAATAAGATTAATATATTTCCAAATTTACTATAAAAGTAATGATTAGCCATTGTTTAGGTTATTGTTCAAGGAATAAATTTTTTTCCTTGTTCATCTTTGTGTGAGTTCTTTCTTTTATGCATAAGATTAGGGATGACAATGGGTAAGATTTCATATCCTTCGTACTCACCCTCATTTATTATATCCATACCCATCCCCATACCCATCGGGTATTTAACTTTCATACCTATCCCCATACCTGTCGGAGGATCGAGTATCCATATCCTACCCATCATCTTATTACTACATACCATTTTCTTTTTTTTTAAAAATAAATTATTTCAATGTACTTGTCTACACTTCCTCGGATACAGAGGCAAACTAAGTTTTTTTTCTAGTTGGGAAGCAAATTAAAGTTTTTTTTTTCCGGATAAAAAATGAGGCATACATATACATATATATGTATATATACATATATATATATATACAGGTATCGGGTTGGGTATGAGTAGGATTTTACCACATCCACCTCATACCCGAATATCCGATTACTATAATTGGGTCTAAAACTTCCCTCCATATTCTCCTCCTTGTGTGTTATTAATTTCATCTGAATACTTGTTTGAGTTTTGGTTCTACTTTGGTGTTGTCTCACCATTTTATATATTCTTTGTGCTTATATTGTTCAAGCTCTTCCCATTGAGATTCAATTGAATTTTTATAGTGATTATTTTAGAAGATGCACTAATGAAATTATAACCAAACCTAAAATTTTAATTTAAGGTGAATCAATTAGCATTCAAGCATCATTTATATTATATTACATGGGGATACAAGATTATGTCAAGAACGTAATATGTTAAGTTATGAACTTTATTAATATTTCTAATTTAGTGATCAAAATTAACTGAAATGAAAAACATTTTTGGTGTTTGAAAAATAGATTTAGAAATAGTAATTGTTAAGCATTTTATCTTTGAACTTTTGCTGAAAGTTAGAGGTTCAAATTTGTATAATGACACTATTGGGAGAGGCTTATCTATATCATTCTCATGCCAAATACTAATTGTTTAACATTTGATGAGATGTGAGAATATCTTATAGTTAAATACTAAAATACTTCAAAAAAAAAAAAAAGATTTCGTTTGATTTAGAATTAAGATTCTATTATATAAATGAAGTTGATTAAAATGCATCCATAATGTATAGTAGTTTGGATTGAATTGTCCAAAGTATTGAGTTGTGTTAGATAGCCCAAGTGAAATTTACGGCTCTACCTATTGAACAACACACGTAATGCTTCAAGATCGACACTAGAATGGCGAAACAATGAGAGAGTGGGACAGAAAGAACAAAGAGACAAAAGGATAGGAGAGGAGAGAAGCTATTGCCTGTTGCAAGCATAGATGACATTGTTGGCGATGAGTGGGGGCATTGGCATGAGATGGGAGGTGTGTAAGGGTGGGTACCATGGGCAATTATGTGAGAGGAGTTAGAGAAAAAAGGGGAATTACTAATTCTTCACCTAATAAAAAATCACTAGCTTGATCAAATATAATTGAAACAAACTATTTTATATATAAATTTGGTCTAACTTTAAACAAATTAAAATGAATCCAAATCGAGATTTATTTGAAATCACTTTAATGGTATCACCTATTAGCTTTGGTTCAAAGTCTTTCTCTTAGCTTTTGGTTCAATTGCCAAGGAATAACTAAAATGTGAGATGGATAGAATAAAAACTGAGAGCATTAGAGAGAGGGTCGGAGTTACATCTATTGAGGGAAAACTTCGAGAAATATGTTTAAGGTGGTATGGACATGTACTTAGACGACTAATGAATGTTCTAGTTAGGCGATGTGAAACTATGACAAACACACATATCAAATAAAAAGAGGAAGACAAAAAAAAAAGACTTGGTTAGTAACAATAAAACAAGATTGAGGTAAAATGATTCATATAACTGACCACACCTAGTGGGATACAACTTCATTGCTGTTGTTGTAAATTTTAAAAAATTATTTCTTTTCTTACTGTATTAAATTCATCGGCTTGCAATTCTATTAAAAATAGATTATGATTGCAATGAGTGTATATTGATTTGATCAAACCATTTTTTTTAAACTCTATTTAATTCAATTTAAAAATATAAAAAGGTTTTTAATTTGAATTTCATTTATTAAAAGGATCTTAAGTATACAAGTTAATGGGCAAAAATCAAAAGGGCGCCCTTTTTTTGAGTTATCAAAATGACACCCCACTTTGATTTCTTATTAAAAGGGCGCCTCACCTTTAGGACAATTACCCAACTACTCTCCACTATACTATTCCCATTATTATCTCTCTCCCCAGCTACGGTTTCGTAACTACTACAACATGGGGAAAAAATGTCACGACAAATTATTCGGAGCCTTTGAAAAGGATTTAAAGATCGTTTTTTTAGCCTGAAACCGAGCTGTTATGGATTTCACATAACGTATTTTGATTTGATATATTGTGTCTCGTGGTGAACTTGAGTCGAAAGTTATGACCTCACAAAATTTAGGAATAACATTCATGTTTGCCCAAATTTAATTAATTCGAGTTTCATATTTTTTTTATTTTTTTTTTGAAATTTTGTATTTATAAAATTATATAAATTTATTTATAAAATTTAAAATCTAATTTAAACATCAGATAGAATATTTTTCATTTTTAAATTTTAAAAAATCTTGGATCTATTTTTTATATTAATTATTGTAATTACATGGAAGAAACAAAACAAAATTAAATTCAAATGATAGGATTTTGAAATATTTTACTGGGAGAATCGAAGCAATATATTTATTTAGATTTTATCAAACAAAATAAATTATAAAGTGATATTAAATGGCTAAATATTTTATATAATTCTCATAGATAAATTTCAAAACACAATTATATAAACCCAGAAATATATATTTATTTAAAACGAAATTTGATTATTAATAATAAAAATTTCTTTAAACTTTAAATCTTAATTGTTCTAATGTTACATAATTTGAAAGCAAAATATGCCCTGAGGATCAAGGAAGGCCTTGTTTTTTTTGTTCTTTATTTCAACCTTTTACCTGCAAAAGTTGAATATATTATAAATATAAATTCTTTTACAATGAAATAAGTGTACAGGTCATTGAAGATAAAGATTAAAAGTTTTTTTTTTTTGAAGTCTCTGGTGATCAAATTATCAACATATAAGTAGAAATATGAATTGACAATCTAATTAACTATTAAAAAATAATTAATTACAGTAGAAATTTAATTAAAAATGACAACCTAGACTGAAGAATAAATTATGTAATAATTAATAATTCAATTATCACAACAGGGCACGTTAGTACTGAATTTGTATCATCTTGGTCAGCAATTAAAACTCCAGCTTTGATCATTCGAGATTTTGAACAGATGTCACTCTAACTTTGCATATAAGGTTATTTATTTTTTCTTTGGATAAGGAGATGAAATAGAAAGTAAATATAAACACAAATGCTAAGATTTAGTATGTGTTATTCTGTCCAATTTGGATTCATAACCTGAATTAAAATTCACTTTCTTCATTTCTACAAATAAAAAATACACAAATTTTTTGGCAAATAACAAATTATTGATTTTAGTGTCCATTTTGTTATCATATGAAAAGATGATTATGAATTTGGAGTAGAGTTGTAAACATAAGATGATATGTCCCAATTTCTGCTGTGTTCCATATATCCATTATTGACTTTTACACTACACCCACTAAAAAAATTGGTCTATCTCCGTTGCTGTCTATTTTTTATATGTTTCACTTTTTCATTTTTGCATACTTTAGGAGGGGCAAATGTGTTTTCAAAACTGTTTTCTGTCCTCAGGAGAATGAAAAGTTGAACCTATGTGAAAATTGCCCAACCAAATTGGGCCTCGGTGATCAGAATCTTCTCTTATTATAGCTTTAGCTATGTTTGACACACTTTTTTTAATGTTCTCTGTCAGGCAACAAGAGGAAACAAATTGATCAAGTTGTTCAGTATTTGGAGGAGAGATTAAGAGAACTTGATGAAGAAAAGGAAGAGCTTAAAAAATATCAGCAGCTTGATAAGCAACGAAGATCACTAGAATATACTATTTATGATAAAGAACTTACTGGTGTCAGGCAGAAGCTGGGTGAGGTTCGTTTTAGCTAAGCTAACATATTTTCATTGTAGATTTCCTCTCAACTGTCAGATTCCGCTTGTTATTTCTCCTCTAGGACTTTGCCAATTAGCTATAATCATTTACCTAGATTGTTGGGTGAAAGGAATTCTTGCGAAAAGATAACATGATTTGTTATTTAAGTAAAATGCATGAGCCATTTATTATTCTTGTGAAAATTATTTGCTATTCTTTTGCCTAACACACCTTTTCTGAGTAAAATGATCATATAAGTTTGTGGACTTGTCAAATTGATATCTATAAACATATCATGATTGATGAAATATTGATGCTAGGATTCATCATCATCATAATCATGTGTGCACATTTTATTGTTCATGCTCATGCCTTTATATTCTTTATTTAATCCGCTTAGTACTTGTATGTATGAAAGTGTTATCTCGGTTCAAAGTAGCTTGATTATTATACCCATGACACACTGGTTGTGTACCAATGAGTTTTTGTTTTTGTTCAAGTCAGTTTGTTTTTGTAAACAGCATATTATTCATTTCAGTTTTGTGTTACACAAACGACATGCAATACACTAAAATAAACTCAATTCCTTTTTATTGAACAAACTTGCTAAAAAAAAAGTACATGATATCTTTAGATGGCTCACTAAATGACAATTGTTCAAAACTTTTCTACTAAAAACAACATTTATTTTCATTTTTTGTTAACTTCACTGCTCATTGGTAATTCTTTATTGCTACTTCAGTTTGTGTTGTTGAGCATTGAGAATTTTTTTGTGCTCTTTCCTTAGATTGAGGAATCAAGAAACAAAGTCTCTGAGAAGTCATCTAATATGCACAATCGTGTGCTAGAAGCTCATGAAAACCTTAAATTATTGGAGAAACAATCCAAGATTTTGACAAAAGAATTGCAAAGTTTGAACAAAGAGAAAGAAGAGATAGAGAAAAAGCGAACTGAAGCTTTAAAGATGCACACACAAATTGAACTTGATCTAAGGGATGTAGAAGAGAGACTTGCTAGTGACATTCGTTCAAAGGTTTGTTTTCAGTTGACTTTTTATTACAAAAAACACAATTTCCAAATTTGTTGTACAGATTGTTTTTCCCATCATTTGTTCAGTTTTAATCCTATGATCAAGTGTTCTTGGTTTCTTTTTAATTATGATTATAGGAAGAAGCTGCAAGACAGTTGGAGAGTCTACGGAAGGAGATTCAGGAGTCTCGAGATGAGCTGAATACAATCAGGCCCTTACACCAGTCAAAAGTAGCCGAAGAGGAGGAGATTACCAAAGGGTATGTTGTAGTTAAGAAATACTTGCTGTTATGGCTCTGTATTGATATCTTGATGTCCTTTTAGTAAACAATTTTGTCATTTTGTTGGAGAGTAGTATAATGGAGCGTGAGAAGCAGTTGAGTATTTTGTACCAGAAACAAGGACGGGCTACACAGTTTGCTAATAAAGCTGCTCGTGATAAGTGGCTTCAGAGAGAGATTGATGATCTTGATCGTGTGCTTTCATCAAATGTTTCACAGGTGAATCATGAATGCAATTTAATTCATACTGAATCATGAATGTAATTTAATTCATACTGATTCTTTTTTTCATTCGGAAGTATCCTCTCCATTAAGGCTAAATTATTGTTTTAATAGCTCTCTTTTATCCACTACTTTATGTCATCTTGCATAAAATGTTGGAAAAGAAGTTGGTTTTATAAAGATGCCACTTGTATGAAACCTAGAATATTTTGTGCTTGTTAGTATATCTTATTCACTGAGATACTGTATGTGATTGAGTCATTGTATGTCACATTCACTGAATGGACATGTGTGTGCATGTATCCATTTGATATTTTAAAACTAAACTTAATCATATTTTCAAAAATACACAACAATTGTATGGCATGATAAATTATTCAAGTTTATAACTACCATATGGTATATCAACTAAGCAAACCTAACAAATCTGTATAAAAGAGGATTTTACATTTATGATACCTAATTTAAATCAAAACCCAAGCAATCTATTAAAAGAGGAAATGCTTACATCATATCACATAGTATTACAAATTCATCAGTATAGTAACTCATACTTATATCTCTTACTTACTAAACAACAAAATTTATATAAATTATGAAGTGTTTATTTTTTACAACTATAAACATTAACATTTATAAATTATAGATTGTTTACACAAAATGATTACAAGTGTTGCTTCTTAGCATACGTTTATTTCAAAATAACATCATTCTACTCTTTAAGTTATCACTGAATCATTCTTTTCTTCATTAAATTTGGGTTTGAATTTTTATTCAAATCATCTTAATTGGCTGGCTTTGACTTGACCAATTCTTTTTGATGAAACCTTTCTATTTGGCTGGATTTGTCTCAAGCAATTGAATTTTGGAGTTATCTCGGTAATCAAATTCATATTCAACCCACATGCTGGTTTGCTTCCTTCAAGGTGTCCCATACATCTGATATAACCACGCGTACAACATCCTTGCATATTTGGACTACATTTTTTGATAAAACTATTTTTAGGTGGATCCGGACACATCTATTTCTGTCCACATATTTAACTTGACATGTCTTGCATACTACATATGCATCCCACCTATTCAACATGCAAATACTTAGATAACATTATTACATATTAGAGGATGAGCGATGCTGTCCTCAGTACACCATATGTGTGATCACATAGGAAACTTTTAAAATAATGCTATCGACAAACACTTGAATTAGGGTTGATGGCGATTTGAATGAGTTTTGATCTCAGCAAATGAAGTTCTGACAGTTTGTTGATTGCTTTGCTTACAATCTGACAATTTAAGTTAATGAGAATGAATGTACATGTAATCTGGGTTGGTACCCATTCTAGTGTTCATCAATGTTCATACCAACTGCTGGATTTCATCTCATCCTGCTTACTTTTTGTCCTCTCTTTTTGTTGGTCTGCTTTCTCCGTTTCCTTAAGTCTGTTTTCTTATTGCTTTGTCTGAAGAATCTAATTTACTTGGTCTTCTATTTGTGTTGCTGCTCTCATCTTTGACCTGCCTTTTCACCTCCTTGTTTTCCCGTGTCCCCCTCTCCTTGAAAACAAGTCCTAGCTTGTACATAATCACATGGCAATATGTACTGATTTTTATACTCTTGTTACCGAATTGTATTCACATAGGCAGAAAGTATGAATTGATCTGAAGATTCCCGATAATGTTTTACGTTTTCATTGTATACCTTTTTATCCATGCAAGGGGAAGTCAAGTTCTGAACAATTTTTGATAAACAATTTTTCGCAATATTTTCATATGCTTTCATTCTCTGCAGGAGAAAACACTTCAGGATGAAATAGAACAACTTAAGGAGGAGGAAAACAAGTTAGAGACATATATAAGGAAACGTAAAGTTGAATCTGAAAAGCAAGAACTACTGATAACCAACTTACAAGATGATTCTAATCATTTGTGTAAACAGAGAGATGAGTTGCAAGATTTGAGGAAGTATGAATTTCTTGTTATATAATTATTTGCCATCATGGTTTGTATCTTCACGTGTTCCTTTTTTTTTTTTCAGATCCTTGTGGAGTGAAGAAGCAAATCTCTCAGCTGAAATTGATAAACTTAAATCTGAACTTATAAAGGCACAGAAGAGCCTTGACCATGCTACACCTGGTGTGAGTGAACTCAGAGATCACCTGTTGAAATTTGAATTGAGATTTAATTAATATTGAGTAAATTTACATTTAACTTCTTTACTTGTTAATTATTGCTGCATGTTGATGGAAACTACTGCTAGATGTCATGGGGTGTTCTTCCACGTATAAAGAGGTACCCCACTTAATAAGAATATGGTAGACAATATTCACAACCATGATAACAATAAATAACAAGAGATAAACACCATGCCTTAGGGAAAAAACTCCTCCCACCCCCTAGCTACTTGGCCGTCGGCTATAAGCTGACTCTGTGATTTACTTTCCTTGACATAACTTAGGGACGGGCTCTTAGGGGCGCCTGGGGTGAGTGTAATCACCTTTTGCTACGATAACATGAGATAAACACATATTCACTAGCCAAAATACACATTTTATATCTTTTTCAATTAAGAAAGGAAAGTGCTAAATAGTCTATTCCATTCAACAAAAGAATAGAACCAAGTTGTATAATAATAAAATGGTAAATGGGATGAATGATAGGTAAAACATAAAAAACAAAAAATTTGTTTCAGCACATCAGAGACATTCTTTGTGCAGCTCTATACAGTAACTGAAAACAACTAGAACTGTAAAATATATCCTTGGAAAACTACAAGCTAAGAGAAATGAACACATTGCTAAATGGGTAAATATGAAAATTGTGCATATATGGTAATCTTGATTAAAAATTTAAGAGTTCAAATGTGTTACTTTGTTTTAACCTTAGAGTTTCACTTGAAGATATATTATCTAGGCTTAATCTCTGTATCACTCATTAAGTAATCACCCATTTTTTTATTTACTTACAACAAAAGAATTTTACTAAGAAATAAATTATTAGAGTCTCCTCATAATATAAACAGTATGATATGACATGTGGTGTAGCACTGTTGGTGATATATAACAATATAACATCACATGTAAAAAATACACCAACTGCGGTTGACTCACACTACCATATCTATGTGGGTGGCTTGCGGCTGACCCACACTACCACATCTATATGGGTGGCCAGCTACTTAGATAAAAGAACATTCATTTTAGTATTTTTGACACCATTTATAATAGTCATTTATTTCTTTAGGATTTTTTTGGATTTAAGTGTTATTCTACTTTGAGTTTTCACATTAAAGTGCAGCCATTGTATTTAGTTTAGTATAAATAGTTCAAGAGTAACCTATTTCATTGTTTAATATTAGTTTCACTCTGTTAATAATATATTAAAAGAAGGTTTTAAGTGCTAAGTTGTATGTTTGTAACATGCAATATACTAAAAGAAGACTTTAGGAGCTAAGTTGTAGAAAACCACGTAATGTTTTAGAACCAATCTTGAATATCAAAGAAAAGTTAGTTAAAGTGTATATATATATAACTTCTGTTTACTTGATGTAAAGTAGGGAAAGAATGGATTCTTAATCATTAAAGATTTCCTTTCCTCTCGCTGATTGCATTATTTGCTGCCAGCCCAACACTGAGCTTCTGATCTCGCAGCCAAGCCATCATGAGCTTGTGACCTCTTTGCAAGCTCGCAGTTTGCTTGGAAGCTTACGGTTTGCTTGCAATCGCATGATAGCCACATGGGTGACCTGCTCATGAACTCGCTGTAGCCTTCTCTCTGCGAGGTCCCCTTCCACTTTCCCTTTCTTCTCCAGAAGTTCCCTCTTTTTTCCTCATCCCTCTTCTATCCCAACCAAACACAAATGAATTGACTGAATTGATCTATCCACGTACAAACTTGATTTACCTTAAACCGGCTAGGGTAAATCCAAACAATTCAAATCCATTTGACTCTAATTATCATGCCTACGTGCCGGACTCAACCGACACTTAAATCAACCTCAACTCAACCTCAAAACTCTAATTGTTGGTTCGGTTCAGCTTGATTAGCTGTAAAATTTAGAACGGCTAATGAACTAACGGAATACAATTCAATATATAACAACAAATATTTTGAGATTGACCAACCAATCATATTCATATTGGATAAGAAATACTACTTTGAATTGAGAATTAGTACTGTACATGAGTGACTAGTATAAGTTCTTGAAGTTGTAGTGGTTCATATTTGTCATGTTAGTATGCCATTGAATATTCAGTGCTTTTACTTATTTTTTCACTTTTTTTTTTACTGTGTTCATTTGTTGAGAATAGGTGAATTGCTGAGTTCCTAAGAGACTTCATCTTGCAGTTTATTGAGTGTTTTCCTTCTTTCTCTTGCACTCAGGATATCAGAAGGGGATTGAATTCTGTGAATAGGATTATTAAAGACCACAATATTAAAGGAGTTTTTGGGCCAATATTGGAGTTGGTTGAATGTGACTCCAAATTCTTTACTGCTGTTGAAGTCACTGCTGGAAATAGGTATGAATACTTAACGTGTTTTAATTCTTGCCTGATGTTATATATTAGCTTGAATTTCATGTTCATGACCATAATGGTTTTTTTGTGTGTTCAGCCTATTTCATGTGGTGGTTGAGACGGATGACATATCAACAAGGATTATTAGATATCTAACTGCAGAGAAAGGTGGAAGAATAACTTTTATACCACTAAACAGGGTGAAAGTTCCACATATAACCTATCCACAAAGTTCTGATGTTGTACCACTATTGAAAAAATTGAAATTCCGATCTGATTGTGCTTCTGCTGTAGAACAGGTATGTATTTTCACTGGTATCTTTTTTAGATAAATGACAACAAAGTTCAAATTGACACACGTATATATATATTTTTTTCTGCATGCATTTTTGATATACTAAGAAGTCAGGTGACTGAAGTTGCCTGATATCAATGGATTTAAATCTTGTGCATATACATTTGTTCTTTGACCACTGAATAGGGCCGGGCAATATTCAGTTGATCAGTTTAAAGAATTTTCAAATCAATACAAATTGATAAAAATTATATTCAATTTTACTGAAAAAATTCATCAAATAATATATAAACTTTTATTGTTGATTACATTTACACCCTTTGGGTTCAATTAAAATGCATATACCGTCATCTAAGCGAATTTATTTTTTTATACTTTATTCCTAACCATCATATCTCATATTGAAGACGAAGAAAATGATTGATTAGTGGAGGGTAAGCACTCAAATCTCCTTACAATAATAAAGAAGACGTATATAATTGTACGAATTATAGGGACATTAAGCTAATGAGTCATACTATAAACTTTGAGGAAGAGTTACAAAAAAAATAAATGAGAGCAAGAAGATCGAAAATTAGTTTGCATTATGCTTGAAAGGTGGACAATAGAAGCTATATATCTTCTCAAACAATTGATTAAAAAGTATCGAAAGAAGAAATAAGACTTACACATGATATTCATTGACCTCTAAAAAGCTTGTGATAGTGTCTCGTGGGGAATTATTTAGAGACATCTACAAAAGAAAGGTGTTAACATAGCATATATTAAAATAATTAAGAATATGTACGTGGATGTTACGACGAGTGAAAATTCTAAAGCAAATTAATTGAAACATTTTCCATTAAGATAGGGTTACATCAAAGATAAAATCTAAGTCCATGTCTTTTTTGTATAGTCATGGATAAACTCACTCGATACGTCCGACATATGTTGCCATGGTATATGTTGTATGTAGATGACATTGTTTTGGTCGATGAGACACATAAAGGAGTAAACGCTAAGCTCAAATCTTACGGAAAATTCCGGAAAAAAAGTGTTGGGCTTAATAAAGATAAAAAGTATGGAGCTTTAGTTTAGTAGTATTAGATGTAGCAAGACAATTGTTATAATATGAGATGATAAGTTTGAGAGCTTTAAGTATCTAAGATCATTTTTATAAAACAATGGAGTCGATTAAGATGTTTTACACAGAATACAAGCAAGATGTTTGAAGTGGAAAAGAGCTTCAAGTGTTCTTTATGATTGTAAGATGCCTCTAAAACTTAAATGGAAAATTTATTATATGATGGTTAGACGTGCTATATTATGTAGAGTTCAATGTTAGGTTATGAATTGAGCACATGAGGAAAATATAAGAGTTGCAAAGACGATGACGTTAAGGTGAATGTATGAACGTACGAGGATGGATTGATAAGAAATGAGAATATTAGAGAGAATCAATGTTGTGCCTATTGAGGAAAAGCTCGGAGATATGCATTTAAGATAATATGGATATGTACTTAGTTAATCAATAAATGCTCCAGTTAGGTGATATGTGAACCAATACACACATTACTCGAGGAAGACAATATCAAAAAAGAGTTGGTTTGCAATGATAAAAGAGGATAAATTCTTTTAAATATAGATGAACATATAGTAGGGAATCGAGCCCAATAACGTAGGAAGATCCATATAACCAACCTTACTTAGTGGGATAAAGATTTGACTGTTACTTTTATTATAGTTATTCCTAAGTATCATATGTAGTTAAAGGAAATTTTCAATTACATAATATGTACATCACCCTGAATATTTATCATTTTACAAATATATATATTGAATGTATACCTATCCATAATGGCATTTTGTATACTTAGATCTAGTATATTCCTTATTGATTTCGTCTATATTTATTGATTTATTATTGTCAAAAATTGAAACTGACATGAAATTTAAATCTTTTCTATTTTTAAAAGAGAAGTAGTTCTTTCAATTTGATTTTTTTGGTTTGATTTGGTCATAAATTTTGACACAAACAATACATAATGAAGTGCAATTGTTGCAAAGCCTTGTAAGGGCGATAAAAGTGTACGATTGAAAGATGAGGCTAGAGGGGGATCAAGGGGAATAGCTGATTGCTCGTGTCTTCAATCAAGTTAGTACGCAACCAATATATCAAAACATAAATATGAAACAAAAGGCACATGAACATTTGTTTTTCCCGTGCTCCCATATTGCAGAGCTGTGGCAGAGGATCCGAGGTCGGCTCCACATGTGTCGGAGATGTCCACATATCACCGGACGCCTAGAGTTTTTGGCCAGAACTATCGTGGTAGTACGACGTTGGCCTTGTCATCAGTGATACATTATGTATGAAGGGCACAAAATCATAGTCTTTGTGATGAGGGACAGTTTAGATGTAGAAAGGATACATGAGCGTGTACAACTTCATGTATACAGGTCTTTAGGCATGCACTTAGATCTGTTACTTCATAATACATGAGCTACTTTTACTTATCCAAAAAAAAAAAAAAAAATGAAACACAAACAATGCAAACACTCTCTTTTACATGGTTCAAAATCTTTGATTCATGCTCCACGACCTATGATTCATAGTGAGTCACTTCTGGAATCTTATTTATACTTTCTCTTTCTCATTCTAATTCTCATTCTCAGATGCCTTTCGAGGTGGAGAAATCTTTTACAATCTTACTTGTAAACATGAATAAGAACAACAATACGAGTGAAACAACGATAAATACAATAAGGAAGCAAATACAATGTTAAAGAACGATGGAGCTTTTCTTGGGACTTCTTTCACTTCATTTTCTTTAGTTTCACGAGCTTCTGAAGCTTCTTTATAGTCTTATATTCTGCTAGCAACTTGCTATGTACTCTGCTAGCCGACTGATCACTTACCTAGTTGACTAATCACTTGCCTAGTTCACTGTTTTTATGATCATTTTATCCTTTTGTCCTGTCTCACAATGAAAAACTGAATCGGCTGCTTCGACTTCTATTTGGTTGCTTGGCTCTTCAATAAATATTGAGTCGGCCAGTCTTTTTTAGATTTGGTGTTACTTATAGACCATCTTTTTGCTATGCTATAAGTTGACTGCCTTTATTCAACTAATCTTGCTTCAATGGAGTGCCTAATGGACTCATCCACCAATTGACTGAATCTTACCATTACTTTGACTAGATCATTGACTATGAGTTCTCACTTAAGTCTACCAAATATCCCAAAGTATAGCCGATTGTAGACTCTCGTCTCAGTTAAACTTTTCTACCAAGAGGTTACACCTCCGGGACTTGTCTTGCCAAGGGGCCTTGATCCAGGACTTCCCTTACCAAGAGACCACTTTTCTTTGTCCAAAGGCCTTGCCTTTGGGACTTCATTGTTTACTTGGTATCAATTAACCTTAGCCTACTAGGACTTCCATTGGCTAGTATTTGATTAACCTTGATCTATCACGACTTTCGCCTATTAGGACTTCCACTCGCAAAGCATCTAGTCAACTATGACCTCCTAAGATTTCCTCTTACCAAACATCCAGCTAATCTTAACTTTCCGGGATTTATACTTGTTAAGTATTCAGTCAACTTTTACTTATTGGGACTTTCACTCTCCAACACTCGTTGGACCTTTCTTATGCTAACACTTGTTGGACTTCATTCATTGTCAAATGTTTAGTCAATCTTGACCCAATTGGATTTCTTTAGTGTCAACTATGTTATCAACATTGACTTCACACATTATATTGTCCTAACATATGACCTAACTTAAACACTTAAGTTAAATATGCCTTTGACCAAGAATTCACTAAACTTCAAAACACCTTGGTCTAACAACACCACCTGATCATGATTGCACCAACAAAAAGTATACTAGAAAATTTATAGAACCATCGCGCTTAGTATCTATGCATTATAAAATAAATTCTTGCATGAGATCAACATGGAAAGACATTCTTTGATTATTCTAAGATTGATTATGTATGTAACTTGCATATTATTAGTTTAGAGTAATTTTGAGCTTGAACGTGAACTTAATCTCACAATGCTAAATCTCAAATGCAAACCCTTGATCATATTGTGAATTTTTTTAAATATTTGTTTAGAATAATATCTGAGGAAAATGAGATTACATCATTAACGTATAAAAGGAAAGTAAACATAAATTTGTTTGCAATTACAAAATTAATTAAGGTCCAACTAGATCATATTTGAAATCTTGTGTGGTTTTAAACTTCTAATCAAGTTTTAAAATTTCGACCCGTTCTGATGTTTCGGTCCTAGACCGAACGATACGGTTTCGGTATCATATCGTGTCGTGCCGATACCGTTTCGGTATTTTTATAATGTCCAAAAAATTAAGAATAATACACATGTCTAAATAATGGTCATCA